>JAVJIF010004930.1:0-91907 GCA_038442645.1 Agave tequilana
AGGTTCGCAAGGAACCTGATTAGCCACACGCGAGGCTGAGGGGTGTTGGCAGAATTCTGCTTCCGGTTTCTGCTTTGAAACCTTGGTCGTGGAAACCTTCCTATGCTCCGTGCTCGAAGCATTGGGCCACCCCCAGAGAGGACTTCTTCAAATCTTCCTTGATCGAAACTGAACCACCAAGTTCTCACAAGTAAAGGAATCAGACTGCGGACGTGCTTCCTTGTTGCGCCAGAGAACCGCAGTAGGTTCGCAGAGAACCTTTTCTGTCTCCGCATGAGACTTTCCTTGAAGATTTAGCCAGAAAGGCTCTGGCTGCACCGGCTTTTCTGAATTCAGAGTTAGACCCAAAGGTCTGTTCGTCGCATTGCGACACTTGATTTCTCGGCAGTGGAGAATTAATCCCCAGCGGAGTCGCCATCTTGTTTTCCATTATGTTTGGCAAAGGAGAAAACTTACAAATAAAGAGTTTGAGGAGCTAAATTACAGGTATTCTTAAAAAGATTACAAGTAGATCTCCTCAGAGATTCTGGAGAAGTGTGCCGATAGGAGTCTGGTCAGCGCGCGACCACTTTGTCCCTTTGACGATGCGAGCGATGAGATTCCTTCTCGCCTGGTTCCGAAAATCAGAGAATAGAAGGTTGGTAGAACCCTCTTTGCTGCTTCTCCAAATCGCCTTCAATTAGGAATTCCTTCTCGCTAGTTCCGGAGATCCTTGAGAGGAAGGACGACGTTAGGGTATCAACACCCTGGATAGAGAAAAGCAATTCTCTAAAAGATCTCTGAATTCGAGAGCACACGGTGCTTTTGAAGAAGTCTCTGCTTGTGGAGTCTTCTCAGAAAATCCGCCCTCTGGAACCGGTCCTTCTCCCTTTGTGCCTAGTGTGGCTATTTATAGGGAGAGCAAGGGTATAATCGTCCCTTGAAAATATAGAAACAGATTGAATCGAATCTATTTGAATCCGAAAAGTAGTAGCCTTACTGCGAGGCTTAAGTAAGATCAGCTTCTGACGAAGCTAGGATTGGCAGGTTGGTTAATCTTCTTGATCCTTTCCATATCGTTGGGGATTTTCCCTGATCTTTTACTCGTTTTAGGAGAGTCAAGAGATTATGGCAATCAACTGTCAAATTTGATCTCAGATTTGATCTTGATTGGATTTGATCTGATTAGATCTGATCTCATCCGGAGATTTGATTGGTCAAAGGTTGACCATAGCAGACCAATGGCGGAGCTGCCCGCATTGAGCTCGTAGCGGAGCTAGAGGCAGGCTTCTGGCGAAGTCTGAAAGAAACCCTTTGGCGGGAGCTAGAAGTCCTCTGTGGCAAAGTTGTGAGTCAGCTTCTTGGCGAGGCTTTGGATGGCTTCGAGGCGAAGTCGAGTGATGTTATTAGCCTCTCAGGCGAGGCTATCCCTTTGGGCTCATGTAATGCTAAGTGCTAGCATTTCAGACTGCTGAGGTCTGTTTAGAAACAATCTGGGTTCACTGTCTGCTTGCTGGATCAGTGGAGTCCAAGTTGCTTCCTTGTCCCTCGGAGATGGGTGAAAACTGGTCTTCAGCTCGTCTGTCACTTTCTTTTGTAAATGTCAACAAGTTTAGACATTGTTCGGACCAATAAGAATCTTGTCTTTTTTAAGTGTCAACATTTAGCAGTTTTTCTTTGCCAGATCCAAGCCAGATCGTCACTCTGTTGTGGGTCCAACCCTGCTCGGAGTTGACGCATCTAATTTGTCAATGGGTCGCACCCCACTTCAGATCCTTACCAAGTTCACAGCTCTACTGATAGGTCACACCCCCCACTCAGAAGCAACCGTGAACCCAACTGCTGCTAGGATTTTCCTCACTCAGAGGTTCAGATTGTCATTCTGCTGTGGGTCCTACTCCTGCTCAGAGTTGAAGCTTCCAATCTGTTGATGGGTCACATCTTACTTCAGAACTCTTTCCAAGTTTGCAGATACCGTTGATGAGATTACCTCCACTCGGAAACAACACCGTGTATTAGCAAAACATTCCAAAACCAACCGACCCTGTCAGAAAAGGTAATCAATATTCTAGAAAGGTACGATCATCCACATATTATCCAAACACAATCTTTGTATATGTTTACATGTTTGTTCATCCCAAGATAACATGGATTATGTATGTTTGGCGTATAATTGCACGAGACATATGGTATATACATGAGGGTTTTCTTGTTTGAATTATCTCCTAGGCATACTAGTTTCGTGTGATTAGAAGTTAAGTGTACATAGTTTTGTTAACCAAATATGTTTAAACTTATACTAATATTTTATTACTTTTATTATGTTGTATATAATATTTAATATAAGATGTTCCATTGTATTCTTGTGTGCGCGCATCCTTCTTCCTCACACGAAAATTTACAAGTCTCGCTCGAAAATGCCAATGCAAACTCTAGCCTAAAGTAGCTGAAAATCCCTCTAGATTAGCCTAGGGGCAGTTGAAACCCTTCTTTGTGGGATCTACCCCCGTTCGGAGTCCATACTCTACTACAGGGGTCCCCCTCTCAGACTCCCAAGATCAAAACTCTGTTAACGGGATCCCCCCCACTCGAATGCAATCGTGAATCCAACTCTGCTGCTGAGATTTTTCCCATTCAGAGGCCAAAAAGTTTGTAGGTGTCGCTGATGGGATTACCCCCACTTGAAAACAATGTCACAGGCTTACCAAACCACACTCATATCAAGCAAACTATACCAGAGATAGAGATCAGCACTCTGAAGAGGCGTGAACATATCGATTCCAAAACGTTAATGGTAAAACAAGCCAGATAAGATCTAAATAATCATTTTCATTTCAATATATATATATATATATATATATATATATATATATATATATATTATTCTGAAAATCTTTCCATTCCAAGTACATCCCATCGAATTTACTTGATTACATTTAACAAGAATAATATAAAGTTTCATTACACTTGTGTTTATAATTTTTGAAAATAAATATAGATGATCCAGATCCGATCCCTCCATCCTGACCCCACATCTAGCCATACCTCCGAACACTGAGGATAAGTCCTCCGGGAACACCCACTGAAGGGCATGACCTTATTGCTCACACCACTGTTCAGAGATCCCAGAATTAGAGAAGAAGCTACCGGGGGGTACATAACAAAAATAAAGGTTCCTCTAGTGAAAAGTCTTCTCCTCTCAGCCTAGAACATGCCTCAAAACCAGTAAAACTGATACCACCATCCTCTACGCATCTCGGGGAGAATGACTGTTGGCCCAGAGACCCATCACTTTAGTTTTGATGATGATTAACTCATGTAGTTATATTTACTAATAATCTTGTGATATTTAGTTCCAAATATTTGATCAAGATATTAGGAGGGGATTAGATTCAACAAAAGAGTTTTAGAGTTTTCACATGTTGATTCAAGAGCTCGAGCGTCAAAGATTGCATCTAGTACTCGGTTGGAGTCAAACTCGTTGGATCGTATTTGGATCGAGTGGACTTGGAGACGGAGTTCTACAAGAAGATCTCAGTTTATTTAGTTTAGATATGTTTAGATCTTGTGTAAAGATTAGATAGTGTTGATAGGCTCAAGTTCACATACACACACAAGTTTAAAGTTTATTGTTTTTGGTTTTTGGTTAACCTTTTTGGATTTCATGTCAAAATTAGATATAATATCTTTTATGAATATTGGATACTATTCATATACAATATGCTTCAAAGTTATTTCAATATCATGTTTTTTGTATCCATATGAGTTTTGAAGAAACGATTTTCTATTTCAAAAATTCAAGTTTGGAAAATACCGATTTTGTGTTTAAGTCAAATTTCAATATCACAAAAATAGTTCAAATTGTTTATAATATGTGTTGAATTTTAGTCACACATATTTGTATTTCAAAGATCTAATAAGAACTTATTTTGTGAAATTTATGTGTGATTTTATGGGATTTAATTGAAGATAAAAAGACAAGTTTTTAATCCCTTAAAATGTTGAACCTGGCCTTCTGCCGGTCGACCGGTCTCCGGTCGACCGATGTGCTCAAACGTGCACAAGCCATTGGGCTGGTGGTCCAGTCGACCGGGCGATCGACCGTCCAGAGAGCTCTGCTCTCTGGATCTAGCCCCGGTCGACCGGCAGAGAGCAGCTGCTCTCTGTATCCAGTCCGGTCGGATCGGGGCGGTCGACTGGAGGCACAACGGTTATAAAAATGACCGTTGGCCGATCGACTAGGCGGTCGACCAGAAGGACATTTCTGTCCTTTTCAGACTGCCAACGGACAGAATTTTTGAAGGCTATAAATATGTCTTTTCTTGAGTTGTTTTAGACAAGTTTTTTAGAGAGCAATTTTTTCACCTTTAAAGTATTTAACAGCAAGTTTTTAAAAGAGTTTTTGGGCTTAAAGATTTTATCTTTATTTATTTTCAAGGGTTAGAAAATTCAAAAAAAAATAGAGTATTTGGATATGGTTTTGATCTTCATTTCTATCTTATTCTAGTGTTTTTTCTAAGTATTTTTCTTTGTGTTTTGATTTTCAAACACCTTGTATTCTCACACTTAAGCTATCTATCTATCCTATCTATTATGATCTTTTTTAGTGAGAAAATTGGTTTGTGGTTGTTGAGACCACCAAGAGTTGTAACCTTTTATTATTTGAGTTCCCTCTGGTGTAGAGGTGAGTGTGGAGATTGTGTTGGTATCCCTCTAAGTGTAGAGGTGATTGTGGTTGGAGTGTTGGCTTTGAGCCTTATTCCTCTAGTGTGAGGTGATTATCGTTTGGCTTAGTGTCTTATCCCTCTAGTGTGATGTGATTGTTGTTTGGCTAAGTGCCTTATCCCTCTAGTGTGAGGTGATTGTTGTTTGCCTAAGTGCCCATCCCTCTAAGTGTAGAGATAATTGTTGTTGTGCCTTACCTCTTGTGTAGAGTTGTGTTTGTTGGAGAGAGGAGATGTATACTCCTAAGTTGTATATCCAAATCCTCAGTGGAGGTTCCCTGTGTGGGAAGTCCTGTGTGGACGATATAGTGAAAATTCTTCTGTGTGAAGGCGGGGGACGTAGAGCAGTAGCTCGAACCTCAAAACATATCTCGGTGTTTGTGTTGATCTACTATCTCTAAACTCTCTCTCTTATTTACCTTGTATTATTTCATATTGTTCATATCATACTTATATGATTGGTATGTTTGTGTGCCTCACTTGTGTTGAACCAAGAGAGCTTTATATAGCACCTCAACTCTTATTTAGGAGAATTTAGAGGAGATAGTTCAGAACCCTTCACCGGAAATTCGGCTAAACTCTTTGGTTACGCTAAGTGTGTTGCAATTTATTTTAATTTTGTATCATTTGTCACTAGATTAACACTTACACCTACTCGCCCCCTCTAGGTGTACTTTCAACTGGTATCAGAGCCTACACTCCTGATATTAGGTTTAACCACCTAGGAGTGAGATTTTGGTTAGCTAATCTAGTTTTACATTTGCACACTTATTTGTTTACACACACTCATGGATTACCTTATCCCTCCCATGTTTTGATGTTTTCTAACATCGATATGTGGAAGGTTAAGAAGAGTATGTATCTCAAGACCCCAGGTATGCATGTTTACCTTACCGCTACAAAGAAATATTATCTTGATAATAGCAAGCATATAGAGGCCAATGTATAAGCCCTTGAGGTACTTAAGAGCACTTTAAGCAAAGATTATCTTATTACTGTTTCTCATTGTGATTCCGCTTATGCAGTATGAAACACTTTGATCTCTCTAAAGCTTCAAAGCCAAAACATGTGGAGGAGGCATCTAGTGGAGATGAGTCCGACCAACCTTGCTACATGGTCTAAGGGAATGACTCCCTTGAGGTGAACTCGGACACCCATCTAGATGATTGTACTAGTTCTTATAGTGATGATTATGTTGATGCTTTAAATGAAGAACTATCTATTGTTTGTGAAAACCTATTAGAAAAATACCAACTCTTGAAAAAGAAGACTTTTAAAAAAAAAAGAAGAAAATAAAGATTTATCTTCTAAACTTGATATTGCTTTGCAAGAGAGAGATGAGATTTCAATTGAAAGAGACTCATTGAAATCTCAACTTGACCTTGCCCTAAAAGAAAATGAAATTTTGAAAAATAAAAATGATTGTGACATTGTTTTGAAGAAAAATGAAGTTCTATCTTCAAAACTTGATTTTTCGTTAAAGAAAATGAGTCTTTAAAAAATAAAATTACTTTAATTTCAAAGGAATTGGATTTGATTTCAAAGAAAAATACTACTTTGAAAATGATTTAGATTCCCATGTTTGCCATGCTTCTCCACTTAGTGTACCTATTACATGCTCCACCCCTTCTACTATTATTGAAAATGATATATATAGGTTAAAAAGAGTATTGATTGTTTGGGCTCCACTTTGAGCGAATGTGCTATGAACCACTCACGGTTGGAATCCATATTTGAAAGAAACAAGTTCCCACATATGCATGCACACTATACACGGCATACACATGCTTCTCATGCCTACACATATGACACTAGGTATGCTCATGTGTATACTTGTACACATTGTGGACGTAATGGTCACCTTGCAAAATTTTGTAAGATAGAATACATACTTCAGATTTTGTAAACAAGTTTGTTTAGGTTAGGAAAGGTGCTAACCCCCATGGACCCAATAGAGTATAAGTACCAAATTCACTCCTATTTTATTTGATGTAGGTGTAGGCCCTCACATGACGTGAGAGATATTGGTGAATGTGTTTCCGAACTATATGGTGACACTTTTAGATGCATCACTTTTAAGGGAAGTTTGTTTGGTGGGAGGACCACCATGATTTGGAGATATAGAGATGAGCCCTCTTGGTTTTAGTAACTATCTCTTACTCTCATTTAGCTTACATACTTTCATATTATTAACTTTAGCATGTATTGGTTTTCATATTTTTCATGTTCATTATGGTTAAATGCAATGTTAATTAGACTTGAGATATACATGATTAGTATTTGAGATACACCCATATTCATATAAATCCATATTTTGTATTCTCACTATAGTTAACTATTATGTATATCATAACTCTAAAACATGTACATTTACATAATGATCAAATTGATATGTTTTATTTTATGCTTTATGTTTTGACTACTTGTTTAGATGTAGTTTCTTTAAAACTTGTGTATATACTTGTATAACTAATGAGCCACATTTGATTCTTATATGTTTGTGCCTAATTGCTCATTTGTACCTATTAGATGTACTAGTATAGCCCAGTTTTGATGACTCTTACATTTCAACTTGTATTCCCTATTTTTGAACATGTTTTTTAATAAAAATGTATTTAACTTCATGTATATGTTAATTTTGTCTAAAACTATTGGATATACGTGTATACCTTTGAGTCATTTGCGTTTCATACAAAATTTCTTTATGGACTCAATTGTGTTTGGATATGTATATATACTTCTAGTTTTGACATAACATACATATGGCTTGAAGTTTGAATTATTTGGTGAAAATTAAATTTCATGTTTATAAAGAAATTTCATATTGAGCTAAATTGTCTATTCCCATGATTTCGTTGATTACATGATTTTTACACTCACATTATTCTTATTTACTCATGATTTTTATTTTCATGAGCTTTATATATGCTTTATAAACTTTGAGTGTCAATCGTCGTGTGACCTACATGTTTTTATGGAATAAATTCATGTTTTATTTCTTACTTGAAGGATTTCGTACTAGTTTTCAATATTATCTTTAAACTAGTCATTTTTCTTCAATTGATAGAGTTTTCAAACATGTTAAATTATTTTCAAATCCTATTTTTTTGAAAACCCCACCAACTAAAGGGCGGATGGATGGGCGACCATTCCTTGTATGCTTTAAATGACTATCTATTTAAACATGTACATGATAGGGTGGTAGGTATGAGTTATACAATTGATCCTCATTATGTTTTCAATTGGTATCACAATTGATATTTATCTTATATACTCATATGTTTTCTATATATGTATGCTTCAAACTTCAAATAGTATCAATTTCGATTGTTATTTATATTTTCATACATATATATGTGATTTGATTGTGCTTACTATATCTTTACATTTTAAAGCACAAATCATGTTTATACCAAGCTTGATTTATTCCTTAATGTCAATTATTTTTCTATTGGTATCTTATACAAGCTTATGCATTATTTTTATTGGTATTTCATAAAGGGGGAGAAATTCATGTTTTATCTTTCAATTGGTATCTTATACAAGCTTATGCATTGTTTTTATTAGTATTTCATAAAGGGGGAGAAAATTCATGTTTTATCTTTCAATTGGTATTTTTCAATGGAGTTTATTTTCAATTGGTATCTTACTCTCAATCTTTATGATGAAAAATATTTTATTTTGGTATTGTAACACCCTGATCCCTAGTGTACGTATCACCGTATCTGCACGCGATACGACGTACAAATTTGATTTGACCTCTGTAGTATTCCAATTGACCTGATTTCAATTTCCAAATTATTTTCTAATATTTTAGATTTTTCAGGATTTTCTAGAATTTTTCTGGATTATTTTGGAAAATCTCCGTTGTCGGTGTCGACCGATACCGATAACCGGCCTTCCAATTTTTATTTCACAAACAGAGTAGAATTTTGAGAATCGGCTTTCACCATATATCTTAGAATCATATTATCTACGTTCGGGTATTTTCGGGGATTTTCCTGAAGTTATCGAAAATCCGGGCAAAACCGGTGTCGCCCGTATCAGCGCGACACTCCGGGATTTTTAATTGGCAAACCGGATTGAGTTTTGACAAACCGTCTTCATATTACGTCTCAGCGTAATATTTTCTAATTTCTGTAATTTTTGTGCAGCATTCGGAGCTAGTCAAATTTTGGGCCAATAGTTTAATATTTAAATATTAATTTTATTCTTTTTCTTTTTCTTTTCTTCTCTTTCCTTCTACTTTCTTCTCCATCCTTCCTCTGGCTTCCAGCGCACGCCACCGCCATTTCTCTCTCCCCTTTATTTTAAAATCTCTCTCCCTCTCTCATTCTCACGACATCTCTCTCTCTCTCTCTCCCAAACTCTCTCTCTCTCTAATCTCTCTCTTCATGTCTCTCTCTCTCTCTCCCCATATTGCTCCCTCTCTCTCTGTTCTTTGCGACCGGACCACAGCCGGAGAGGCGGTGCCGGCCTGGGCGACGTCGGCGAGGCGGCGCCGGCCCGTGCAACCGCCGGCGAGGCCGGCGGCGTTGGTGAAGGGGGGGCACCAGCCCCACCCCCTTCAGTCCCTTTCTCTCTCTCTCTGGTGGACCCCCGGCGGCGCCGGGGTGGTGCTGGAGCGGCGCCGGCGAGGCGCCGGCGCCGGCTGGGTGGCCGCACCGGCCGCGCACGTGCGGGCGGCGGGCGCCGCCGGCCAAGGCGGGCGCAGCAGCAGCACTGCTGCTGCTGCTGCTGCTGCGATTGTTGTTGTTATTGGGTTCGGGTTGTAACCCGAACCCAATAACCCAAATAGGAGGGGTTTGGGTTTGGATAGAAATCCAACCCGCGGGCGACCCGAACCCGGTAAGGTAATATTTCATTTTTACCCCTGTAATATTTTTTAATTACTTTTAGGCCCCTGTAAAATTACAACTAGCCCCCTGAATCTTTTCAGTTATTACATATTTAACCCTCGTGTATTATTTTCAGTGTTCGGGCGATATCGGGAGCATCCGGACTCCGATTGGAACGATTCTGGATCCGTTGCGATCGTGGGAACGAGAGCTACAGTCCTGTAGCCAGTTTGTGAGTGTTTTCTTTTTATAAATTATATTTTATCATGATTAAGATCTTGATTGATTGCCTAATTAAGAATAAAACATGATTATCGGTAAATCATGATAATTATTGTAATTCCTGTAATTAAGGCATAATAACGGAATGCGTGGTTAGTTAATAAGATGAGAAACACTAGTCACTATTTATTATAATTTGGTAAAACTTATATGTAATACCCGAGTAGATGATCACACCGGTACACTAAATACCGTAGTGCATATATATATATATATATCGGTTATACTGGATGTCGGTAATTCATGTAGCTTTAGGTAGTGTCATGCACACGTCTCACCATTACATAAGTACTGATATTCATGACCCTAATACTGCAGGAATATACGGATATTCTAGGACACTGGACACCGTCATTTTATAGACACACTGATCACTGTCAGGACATGCACGTGCACTGAGATAGTACACGGATAGACCACTGCATGGACTACTTCATTTCATGCCCATGCTACACATGCCTGCATTTCATATTTCCATATCACTGTTACATCGGCATATTATGTTGACGTATCACTGTTACACCGACATATTATGTTTACGTATCCCTGTTATACATGCATGTTATGTTTCCATCGCCCTGTTACCAGTGCATGTATGCTTTCTCTATTACTGTCATAGGAATCCCCGTTCATAGTACATGTATTATTGTTCCATGTACCGTATTCATGTTATATGATTGCTTCATGTTACTGATATGGATATACTCGATACTGGACATGAGAGCTGTTGATATGCGATATGTGGAATCCCACATCTATTGTTCATGTTATATTGTTCATGGTATATTGTTCCCGTGATATTGTTCCCGTTTTCGGGTATATTGTTCTCGTTATATTGTTCTACGCTATCAACAGAGCTCAAGTCCAGTTAACATGTTACCCGTATCATGTACAGTGGTTGTCTTGTTACATTGTAATCATAATGATAACTGGGGTTTGGGGGAGACTTGACGGTTGATTAGATCTTATCGGGTGATGTACTGGATCCATATTGTTTTCCCACTGCAGGGGACGGTAGGAGGGCTGCCTACCAATTGCTCCATGAGCTCTTGTTACTTGATTCATGCTCCCCTCTTAGCGGAGGGCCCTGGTCCTGGCAGCCAGGGGCTTGTTTAAGGCCGTGATCTCGGGTATGCACGGGATACATCCACCCGATAAGAACTCCTCGACCACGGGTTTCCAATTAACATAATAAAACAGTATACACAATAGTGACGTCGGGAACACTTGATATTTGGTTGCTCTCTCGTTTGGATAATGGTACCCGTAGGCCATGTCCGGATGGGTTCGACTGGGGTGCGGGCTTCAGTATGAACCGCCAGTGGTATGGGACACTGGAAGAGAGTAATTAAAATAGCAGGTGGTACTGATTGCTACTATTGTATAAATGACATGACTTGGACATGACTTGCCTGATACATGTTTAGTTATACTTGTTACTGTTCCTGATCATTTATTCGGTACCGTGTTACTTGTATACTTATTACTGTATCTGTTTCCTGTTACACTTTCTGTGATGGCATACTACGCATGTTCCACAGTACATCTATTCTGTTTTCTGTATTCCTTGCAGACATCGTGACTGTATATGCACGACACCGTATGATGGTTATATTGTATATGCTCACATGCATGTTCATATTGCATATGCCCACCTGCATGTTCATTTACATCACTACCATATTCATTTCCATCACGTCACCACTAGACAACATTATTTATTATATAAACTGGACACGACTATAGACATGACCCGATGGTAACCGGCTAGGTAGTGATGGTACCAAAGATGACATGTTTATATATTTCTACTGCTTCCTCTATGCTTATGATATCATGTTACTTGTACCACATCATGTATTATACATTAGTATCGTGCTTGTATTATTATGTATATATTCCTGCCTTCTTCATTTTACCACTCACTAGGTCGCTTTCTGACGACCCTGGGTTTGCATGCCCAGATTGGAGATCCGAGTTACCATAGCTTCAGAGAGTGCCTTGGAGTCACATGGGAGATTCCGCATCGGGACTATTCCTAGGTATCTTTGTGCTTTATTTCCGTTATCTTCTTTGTCCCCATTTTTCATATTTGTTATGATTGCTGACCTCTTTCTGCAGGTATTCTTGTACTGCTTTCATGCTGGACCTCATATCTATATGGAGGTATTGTACTGTACTGAGGCTTAACGTACGCGTGAGCGTGTTTTCACCTCGCGTATGTACGTCACCATAACGTCCCCGTACCTGCGGGATTGGGGCGTTACATAGTGGTATCAGAGCTTAGGTTCACACCTGGTGTGGGTAACCACCTGGGTCAATACTTGGGCTCTTACCAACAGTACAATCAGGTTCAGATTTACAGATCTGTATCTGAATTTGGGGTTTCAGCAATGAGTACAAGAATATCATGACCTTGACGATTCACTCCTTGACTCGCTTATATTCCTTCCTTCCTTCCAGTTGTCAACCAGAACATCTGATTTCCTTCTCACTTTCCTTGCATCGTCTTGTTTCCTATCCGTTCGGATTAGTTCACTACCATACTTCTCCATCCCGGCTTCCTTCTCGATAGCAGAGTGCGCAGCGGAAGTGTCGCGGACCCATCACCTTTAGACTTTGGGGTTGAAAATCTTGTTCTCATACCTGAATAGAAATTGCGAGGACGCAATTTTTGTAAGGTGGGGAGAAATGTAACACCCTGATCCCTAGTGTACGTATCACCGTATTTGTACGCGATACGACGTACAAATTTGATTTGACCTCTGTAGTATTCCGATTGACCTAATTTCAATTTCCAAAATTATTTTCTAATATTTTAGATTTTTCAGGATTTTCTAGAATTTTTCTGGATTATTTTGGAAAATCTCCGTTGTCGGTGTCGACCGATACCGATAACCGGCCTTCCAATTTTTATTTCACAAACAGAGTAGAATTTTGAGAATCGGCTTTCACCATATATCTTAGAATCATATTATCTACGTTCGGGTATTTTCGGGGATTTTCCTGAAGTTATCGAAAATCCGGGCAAAACCGGTGTCGCCCGTATCAGCGCGACACTCCGGGATTTTTAATTGGCAAACCGGATTGAGTTTTGACAAACCGTCTTCATATTACGTCTCAGCGTAATATTTTCTAATTTCTGTAATTTTTGTGCAGCATTCGGAGCTAGTCAAATTTTGGGCCAATAGTATAATATTTAAATATTAATTTTATTCTTTTTCTTTTTCTTTTCTTCTCTTTCCTTCTACTTTCTTCTCCATCCTTCCTCTGGCTTCCAGCGCACGCCACCGCCATTTCTCTCTCCCCTTTATTTTAAAATCTCTCTCCCTCTCTCATTCTCACGACATCTCTCTCTCTCTCTCTCCCAAACTCTCTCTCTCTCTAATCTCTCTCTTCATGTCTCCTTCTCTCTCTCCCCATATTGCTCCCTCTCTCTCTGTTCTTTGCGACCGGACCACAGCCGGAGAGGCGGTGCCGGCCTGGGCGACGTCGGCGAGGCGGCGCCGGCCCGTGCAACCGCCGGCGAGGCCGGCGGCGTTGGTGAAGGGGGGGCACCAGCCCCACCCCCTTCAGTCCCTTTCTCTCTCTCTCTTGGTGGACCCCCGGCGGCGCCGGGGTGGTGCTGGAGCGGCGCCGGCGAGGCGCCGGCGCCGGCTGGGTGGCCGCACCGGCCGCGCACGTGCGGGCGGCGGGCGCAGCAGCAGCACTGCTGCTGCTGCTGCTGCTGCTGATTGTTGTTGTTATTGGGTTCGGGTTGTAACCCGAACCCAATAACCCAAATAGGAGGGGGTTTGGGTTTGGATAGAAATCCAACCCGCGGGCGACCCGAACCCGGTAAGGTAATATTTCATTTTTACCCCTGTAATATTTTTTAATTACTTTTAGGCCCCTGTAAAATTACAAATAGCCCCCTGAATCTTTTCAGTTATTACATATTTAACCCTCGTGTATTATTTTCAGTGTTCGGGCGATATCGGGAGCATCCGGACTCCGATTGGAACGATTCTGGATCCGTTGCGATCGTGGGAACGAGAGCTACAGTCCTGTAGCCAGTTTGTGAGTGTTTTCTTTTTATAAATTATATTTTATCATGATTAAGATCTTGATTGATTGCCTAATTAAGAATAAAACATGATTATCGGTAAATCATGATAATTATTGTAATTCCTGTAATTAAGGCATAATAACGGAATGCGTGGTTAGTTAATAAGATGAGAAACACTAGTCACTATTTATTATAATTTGGTAAAACTTATATGTAACACCCGAGTAGATGATCACACCGGTACACTAAATACCGTAGTGCATATATATATATATATATATCGGTTATACTGGATGTCGGTAATTCATGTAGCTTTAGGTAGTGTCATGCACACGTCTCACCATTACATAAGTACTGATATTCATGACCCTAATACTGCAGGAATATACGGATATTCTAGGACACTGGACACCGTCATTTTATAGACACACTGATCACTGTCAGGACATGCACGTGCAACACGGATAGACCACTGCATGGACTACTTCATTTCATGCCCATGCTACACATGCCTGCATTTCATATTTCCATATCACTGTTACATCGGCATATTATGTTGACGTATCACTGTTACACCGGCATATTATGTTTACGTATCCCTGTTATACATGCATGTTATGTTTCCATCGCCCTGTTACCAGTGCATGTATGCTTTCTCTATTACTGTCATAGGAATCCCCGTTCATAGTACATGTATTATTGTTCCATGTACCGTATTCATGTTATATGATTGCTTCATGTTACTGATATGGATATACTCGATACTGGACATGAGAGCTGTTGATATGCGATATGTGGAATCCCACATCTATTGTTCATGTTATATTGTTCATGGTATATTGTTCCCGTGATATTGTTCCCGTTTTCGGGTATATTGTTCTCGTTATATTGTTCTACGCTATCAACAGAGCTCAAGTCCAGTTAACATGTTACCCGTATCATGTACAGTGGTTGTCTTGTTACATTGTAATCATAATGATAACTGGGTTTGGGGGAGACTTGACGGTTGATTAGATCTTATCGGGTGATGTACTGGATCCATATTGTTTTCCCACTGCAGGGGACGGTAGGAGGGCTGCCTACCAATTGCTCCATGAGCTCTTGTTACTTGATTCATGCTCCCCTCTTAGCGGAGGGCCCTGGTCCTGGCAGCCAGGGGCTTGTTTAAGGCCGTGATCCCGGGTATGCACGGGATACATCCACCTGATAAGAACTCCTCGACCACGGGTTTCCAATTAAAATAATAAAACAGTATACACAATAGTGACGTCGGAACACTTGATATTTGGTTGCTCTCTCGTTTGGATAATGGTACCCGTAGGCCATGTCCGGATGGGTTCGACTGGGGTGCGGGCTTCAGTATGAACCGCCAGTGGTATGGGACACTGGAAGAGAGTAATTAAAATAGCAGGTGGTACTGATTGCTACTATTGTATAAATGACATGACTTGGACATGACTTGCCTGATACATGTTTAGTTATACTTGTTACTGTTCCTGATCATTTATTCGGTACCGTGTTACTTGTATACTTATTACTGTATCTGTTTCCTGTTACACTTTCTGTGATGGCATACTACGCATGTTCCACAGTACATCTATTCTGTTTTCTGTATTCCTTGCAGACATCGTGACTGTATATGCACGACACCGTATGATGGTTATATTGTATATGCTCACATGCATGTTCATATTGCATATGCCCACCTGCATGTTCATTTACATCACTACCATATTCATTTCCATCACGTCACCACTAGACAACATTATTTATTATATAAACTGGACACGACTATAGACATGACCCGATGGTAACCGGCTAGGTAGTGATGGTACCAAAAAATGACATGTTTATATATTTCTACTGCTTCCTCTATGCTTATGATATCATGTTACTTGTACCACATCATGTATTATACATTAGTATCGTGCTTGTATTATTATGTATATATTCCTGCCTTCTTCATTTTACCACTCACTAGGTCGCTTTCTGACGACCCTGGGTTTGCATGCCCAGATTGGAGATCCGAGTTACCATAGCTTCAGAGAGTGCCTTGGAGTCACATGGGAGATTCCGCATCGGGACTATTCCTTGGTATCTTTGTGCTTTATTTCCGTTATCTTCTTTGTCCCCATTTTTCATATTTGTTATGATTGCTGACCTCTTTCTGCAGGTATTCTTGTACTGCTTTCATGCTGGACCTCATATCTATATGGAGGTATTGTACTGTACTGAGGCTTAACGTACGCGTGAGCGTGTTTTCACCTCGCGTATGTACGTCGCCATAACGTCCCCGTACCTGCGGGATTGGGGCGTTACAGGTATATGCTAACATTTTCAATATTGGTATCATGTTTCATTTTAAATTGGTATCTATTGATATGAGTTATGTTTATCTAAAATAATTTGATTTTTACTTTCAATTAGTTGTTACTTTCATTTGGTATTAAGATTTCCAATATATATATATATATATATATATATATATATATATATATATATATATATATATATATATATATATATATATATTTCAATTGGTATCAAAAACATACAATGTCTCATTTTCTATTGATATCAAGATTTGCACGACATTTTAAATTGGTATCAAGATATTTTCAATTGGTATCTTTTAGTATCTTAAAAAAAATTTGTTTACTTTTAATTAGTATCTTAAAAATGTTTTATTTATTTTCAATTGGTATCATAAATTGGTATCATGATGTTTCGATGTATACTTTTATCATCAATTAATATATTTTTCAATTGGTATCACATTATTTTGATATGTATTGCTTATATGTAAGAGAAGCTTAACATCTTTTCTATACATAGATTCATGTTGAGTATATTTCATATTGAGGAGCTTGACCTCTCTTTGGTATGTAGTACACATGTGTAGAGGGAGTTTCACATCTCCTTTTATATATTGTATATTATGCGTTATGTGATTAGGGTTTAGTCATCTCTTTTTCATATAATGCATGTATGCAGGGGGAGTTACCTTTACGTTTCTCCTCTTCATAAATGTATATCACATCTACATCCTTCTTGTATGATTTGACTAAAAGGGAGAACATTTTTTTTGAGTTTATTTATGCCCCTTTATTGATGATTTGACAAAAAGGGGGAGAGAAGTTTGGAATTTTATATATGCATGTTTATACATGATTTCCTTGTTTATATAAAAAGGGAGAAAAGAATTTTAAGAGTTTTATATATGCATGTTTATGTCATTTATATGCATATTTATTTTTTTCAATTTGAGAGTTTTATATATGCATGATTTCCTTGTTTATACAAAAAGGGAGAAAAGAATTTTGAGAGTTTGTATATGCAGGTTTATGTCATTTATATGCATGTTTATTTTTTTCAATTGGTATCCGAGCATATATGTTTTCTTTTCAATTGGTATCAAAACATATATGTTAATATGTGTTATTTGTTTTATGCATACAATGAAAATATTTATTTATTGCTATGCATGAGTTAAGAGAGAGCTTCTATGAAGCTTAACTTTAATCCATGCTATATAACTCTATGAGTTTTGTCATCATCAAAAAAGGGGAGATTATTGGCCAGAGACCCATCACTCTAGTTTTGATGATGATTAACTTATGTAGTTATAGTTTACTAATAATCTTGTGATATTTAGTTTCAGATATTTGATCAGATATTAAGAGGTGATTAGCTTCGACAAAAGAGTTTTGGAGCTTTCACATGTTGATTCAAGAGCTCGAGCGTCAAAGATTGCATCTAGTACTCGGTTGGAGTCAAGCTCGTTAGATCGTGTTTGGATGAGTCGACTTGGAGACGGAGTTCTACAAGAAGACCTCATTTTATTTAGTTTAGATATGTTTAAATCTTATGCAAAGATTAGATAGTGTTGAATGCTCAAGTTCACATACACACACAAGTTTAAAGTTTATTGGTTTTGGTTTCGGTTTAACCGGATTTTGGATTTCATGTCAAAATCATAGATATAATATCTTTTATGAATATTGAATTCTATCCATATACAATATGCTTCAAAGTTGTTTCAATATCATGTTTTTGTATCCATATGAGTTTTGAAGAAAATGGTTTTCCATTTCAAAAATCTATGATTTGAAAAATACCGATTTTGTGTTTAAGTCAAATTTCAATATCACAAAAATGATTCAAATTGTTTATAATATGTGTTGAATTTTAGTCACACATATTTTTATTTTAAAGATCTAATAAAAACTTATTTTTGTGAAATTTATGTGATTTTATGGGATTTAATTGAAGATAAAAACACAAGTTTTTAATCCATTAAAAAGTTTGACCTGACCTTCTGCCGGTCGACCGTTGCAGAAGTCAGTCGACCGGTCCGGTCGACCGATGTGCACAAACGTGCACAGGCCATTGGGCTGGTGGGCGGTCGACCGGGTGGTCGACCGTCCAGAGAGCTCTGCTATCTGGATCTGGCCCCAGTCGATCGGCAGAGAGCAGCTGCTCTCTGTATCCAGTCCCGGTCGACCGGGCGGTCAACTGGAGGCACAACAGTCATAAAAATGACCGTTGGTCGGTCGACCGGGCGGTCGACCGGAAGGGCATTTCTGCCCTTTCCAGACTGCCAACGAGAAGAATTTTTGAAGGCTATAAATATGCCTTCTCTTGAGTTGCTTTAGACAAGTTTTTAGAGAGAAATTTTTCTCACCTTTACAAGTGTTTAACGGCAAGTTTTTAAAGAGTTTTGGGCTTAAAGATTTTATCTTTATTTGTTTTCAAGGGCTGGAAAATTCAAAGAAAAATAGAGTATTTGGGATATTGGTTTAGATCTTCATTTCTATCTTATTCTATTTGTTTTTTCAAGTATTTTTCTTTGTGTTTTGATTTTCAAACACTTTGTATTCTCACACTTGAGTTATCTATCTATCCTATCTATTAGGATCTTGTTTTAATAAGAAAATTGGTTTGTGGTTGTTGAGACCACCAAGAGTTATAAACCTTCTTTTATTTGAGTTCCCTCTTGTGCAGAGGTGAGTGTGGAGGTTGTGTTGGTATCTCTCTAAGTGTAGTGGTGATTATGGTTGAGTGTTGGCTTTGAGCCTTATCCCTCTAGTGTGAGGTGATTGTTGTTAGGCTTAGTTCCTTATCCCTCTAGTGTGAGGTGATTGTTATTTGGCTAAGTGCCTATCCCTCTAGTGTGAGGTGATTGTTGTTTGGTTATATGCCCATCTCTCTAAGTGTAGAGATGATTGTTGTTGTACCTTACCTCTTGTGTAGGGGTTGTATTTGTTGGAGAGAGGAGTTGTGTACTCCTAAGTTGTATTACCCAAATCCTCAGTGGAGGTTCCCTGTGTGAGAAGTCCTGTGTGGACGATATAGTGAAAATCCTTCTGTGTGAAGGCGGGGACGTAGAGCAGTGGCTCGAACCTCGAAACATATCTCGGTGTTTGCGATTGATCCACTATCTCTAAACTCTATCTTATTTACCTTGCATTATTTCATATTGTTCATATCATACTCATATGCTTGGTATTGTTTGGGTGCCTCACTTGTGTTGAACTAAGAGAGTTTTACATAGCACATCAACTCTTATTTAGAGAAAATTAGAGGAGATAGTTCAGAGCCCTTCACCGGGAATTCGGCGATACTCTTTGATT
The DNA here is from genome assembly GCA_038442645.1 of Agave tequilana. NCBI lineage: Eukaryota > Viridiplantae > Streptophyta > Magnoliopsida > Asparagales > Asparagaceae > Agave > Agave tequilana. The sequence continues at coordinate 19,505 of JAVJIF010004930.1, forward strand.
ACACTAAGTATATTGCAATTTGTTTTTAATTTCACATTATTTGTCACTAGATTAGCCTTACACCTATTCACTCCCCCTCTAGGTGTACTTTCAATGACGAGGATCCCAAAGAAGCCCTCCGAGGCCACCGTAACGCCCCGATCTTCAGACAGACTCTGACAAAACACACAAGACAATGATGATGTTACACCATGTCCCTGTGTTCTGGAGAGAGGTCAGAGCTTTGGAAGAGAAAGTCATTCATCGACAGATCCCCGACGAAAATACCCCATTTTCTCTTCCTATTACTCGTTGCAAGGAAGAAATTTCCAAGCACGAGACAATGACGTCCAATGAGGATGGTCCTCCAAGACATGCAATAAGGTGATGGTATCACATCCTCTCCAAGATGTTCTGAGGAAGAGATCTGAGACCCATCATGAGAAGAAATTTATCAGCACAACCAGCCGATGAGCTCCCTTTCCTCCTTCCTCGTACATACCATTAGGAAAGAGGCTTCGAACCCCAAGACGAACCTCACTTCCTAAAAAATTGAGCAACCTAGAACCAGATCACTCGATCCAATAGAGCAAGAGCCCTACCTATCACCCATGATGGCAGTACCCTGTCACGATGACTAATGTGTCGTAACAGGCTTATCACGATGACTAATATGGTGCACTAACTAGACTCCCACTTGGCGAGAGCCTGACCATCATTACTTCCACCTCGTCTTCCTCCCTCTTCCTTTCCTTCCTCCATCTGATGAAGAGGAAAAAGAAAACATGGCGACTCAGCAAAGCAAATAAGAGAAATCTTGAAGTAAAGGTTCCTTAGAGAAGAGAGAAGCGATCTCCATCCAAGGGTTTCACTCTATGTATAGATGGAAGAGAAGTCGAATCACCTCCAATTCAAATTTTCAATCTCTGAAAAGCTGATCCACGTCCCTAGATTTTTAGTGAACCGAATCAGCAGAAGATCAACTGTCACCACCAAAACACGAAACCATACCTCCCAATCATTATAACTCCTAAATTCGAAGAGACGCAAGATCCGACCCCTGAGAGATCTAGCTGACCGATGTGACAGCTGACAGCTAGTTGTACAACCTACAATTAAATCAAGAAGATCCACATTTATGATTTAGATCCTCGTTTGTCCACGAATATCAAGACGAACTTAAGGCGTTGAAAGGTCTATTACCAACTCTGTTCTTCTGACTTTCCTTCCTTAGGCTCCGACAAGTGAAAAAGAAGGGGGTATCTGTAGTGATCAAAATCTCATCCCGTTTCAAGATGGCAACACTTGTCCCTCACCTTCCAACTCTCCGAGAAGTATTATAGCTTCCCTCCAAAGTCAATGCTATACCCGCCTTTCTCAAGATCTTCTCCGCTCTGAGGCTCCCCGGTTCCAAAGACTTAAGCTCCGAATCAAATAGCTCTAGCAACAAATTACCCATGATTTTTGTTAACAGTTACACAGTCTTATCTTTCTCCGCATTCATAACATGTAACACTCTTTAGCACGAGCAGTTATGGACAGGGACAAATTTTCTTATATGCAATCTCAACAAACTAACAACGATAATCACAACCGTTACAACAAATCGATAAGTGAAAATCGTGTGATGATGAGGATCTCACCCATACCCACCCGCGCTATACCAGTAGCTCAGTCGAGCATAAATAGATCTCCTCCTCCAACAAAGTGGTGGATGCTTGATTCTAATCTGTGTACATCCTTTAAATTCTTGTAATTCTTGTAAACTGAGAATTATAGTGAAGCTCCTTCTTCTCCCTGTGATTTTTTCTGATTAAAGTTTTCACGTAAATCTTGTGTTCTTCTTTTCTATATTGTGTTTATCTACGTGCGCTTCTCCATTTTCATTATCACTTGTGATGAGAATCGACCATCCAATCACTTATGGCGAAAAATCACAACCGGAATGACATATGATGAAAAACCTATATGTCACACACCCTCTTGCTGTTGTAATAATCCAATTTACTGTATTCAAGAACGCATATAAAAAAATGGCAAGGCCTGATATAAGTTCAAACTGATTGGTGCCTTTCATTTTCTAAACGCTCAAAGCCTGATTTCACTATGTATATTATTTAGGATCAAAATTGCAACCTCTACTACAAGTCCATAAAACCCATGAATACATACATATATATTTTTTTATTCTTTTTTTATTCTTATTACAACATACTTTGTGATAGTTCCATGGGGATGTTCTCTGGGGAAGGAGGGATGGTAAAGTGTCTCTGACAGAGGAGGCTCAGTCCAACCAGGGACGGAATTGTTAGTTGGCTGGGCCGGGCTACAGCCCGTCCCAAATTTTCATGTATGGGGCTTAACTTAGACCCTCCCTCATTCATTAAAGCCCAGCCCCAGCCCAGTCTTTTCTTCACCGATCATTATTCAGAAAAGTTAAATCAATTGGTCTTTTCTTCATCGATCGAAATCCAATCCCAACCATCATCCTTGGTCTTTTCTTCATCGATTGAAATTGAAGATCGGCGCTCCTGCTTCCAACAGTTCTCCTTCCTCGATCGAAGTTAAGGTCGAAGTCGAAATCTCTTGCCGACATCCTCGATCGAACATCGAAGCCCTAGCCGTCGTCGTCGCCTCCTCGGTCTGTTCTTCTCCTCCTTCTCAAATCTCAAGTCGAAGTCGACTGCATGTAAATTTTTTCATGTTCAAATTGATTTCAATTACTATTAGATTTCAATTTCAATTCTCATTTTTGCTGTATAGATTGTTTTCACGATCTGCCGAGTGTTGAGGTCGACTTGAGGCTCCTCCTCGATTCTTCTTCTCCTTCTTGAGGCTCGACTGCAGGTTTTTTTTTTTTTTTAAAAGATTCCATTTTCAATTTCAGTTTGATAAAACAACCAATTGAAAGAAATTAGGAAAGAATTAATTTTTGTTTGCATGCCTGTTGGATTGAGCTGGTTTTTGATTTGGTGAATACCGTGAATTTTTGTTTTTTTGATGTTGTGATGATATGATCAGTTAATTAATTTTTTTGATGCTATGATCAAGAAATTATGAAAGAATTAATTTTGTTACTATGTTGTTGGTATAGGTTTTTGGTTTCGTATACAATAGAGATTGTGATATAAAATCTCTCTTTTATTTTGAAACTTGTTATGTAGAGTTTTATCCAACATATGTTATAAAAAATTACAGCCCATCCTAAAATTTATTTCTCATTCCGCCCCTGAGTCCAACAACCCCCTCCCCCCTCGCGACTCCTGCACTGTCATTTGCTAATAAATCTCTGGGATGCGTCACCACTTTTGGTAGTCACTAGTGGCAATAGATGAAGAGAATGATTATGTTATTATGTTCAGTAGACTCGACCCCGGTTCTGGAACCGGCGGTTCCCGGTTCCGCCACCGATGGAAGTGGAACCGGACCCTAAAGGTCCGATTCCTGAACCGGATTTCGGTTCCAGAACTGGATGTAGCCGGTTCTGGAACCGGTTGTATCGGTTCTGGAGCCGGTTCTGGAACCTTTTTCTTTTATTTAAAAATAGGAATTAATTTTTATTATTAATTAATTTTAAGAAATTTAATAAAATATAAAAAAATATAATGAACGGGCTTGAACTTAATTTTTACTATAATTAAGTTACCTACGTATCCTCTTGGGATTTAGAGGAATCAAAGCTCACGTAGTTTCCTTACCTTGTCCCCGTACTTTACCTCTATCGCTTCCTTCTATTCCGGTGGTTGTCAATTTTATAAAGTCTTCACTTTGTTCTTGCACGATTTCTTATTGTCTTAATGATATTTTTGTCTAATCATCAAGAGATGCTTGAGTCTTCACTGAGTCGGGAGATATACTTGAACAGATTTGGTCTAAGATACTCTCCCCGCACTGAATGCTTGCTCCACAACTACCGTTGACATCGGTGTTACTAAAATTTATTTAGCGATAATTGATATGATTGAAAATTGTGTTGAATGCTCATTTCACTATTGCAGGATTGAAAATTTTATATCTTGAAAATCTTCACCAAACTCAAATGAAGTGGTTAGATAACTATCAAGCTTGGTGTTCGAGCATGATGAAGATCCCCAAGGTTTTTTGGCTCTTTACAATAGTAGTTGTTGTCTTCTACTAAGTCTAGAAGTATCCTCAACTTTACTACTAGTCTGGACATGACCGGGATTATTAATATTTGAACAATATACTCCGCTATATTCATTATATAAATCTCAAATTACTTTTTTTTATTTTACTAAATAAATCATAAACATCTTCATTCACTTGAATAATATCATAATAAGCCTTCAAATGGTCATGCAATCCATCTAATTTACACCGTGGGTAAAAAACACATGCAACTAAATAAATAGATGGAATTATTTTAAAATATTTTAACCATTTATTTTTTATTACTTGAATACAAGAAAATTAATTCAAATCATTTTCATGTTCTTCTAGCGTACCACAAATATTTATACACTCAATTAAAAATAAATGTGTTGTAGGATAATAAACACCACATAAAGTGTGAGTAGCATCATTAAAAACTTTTAAGGTATCCAAAATACTTTTGCATGCATCCCATTACACTGGATATAAATTAATATCATTAATATTGTTAGCAATAAAATCAGATAATAATTCTTTATAATCATTACTATCATTAAGTAATTCATAAGTTGAATTCTAGCGGGTTGAAATATCCTGTGGAAATTATTTTGGTCTCATACCTTTTGATTTATAATATTTTTCCCATTCTTTTATTACTCGTGAATATGTCCATAAATAGTAAAGTGCGTGCCTAATAGGTTAATATAATCTTTCAATTATTTTAAGCCATCCTGCACACATAAATTTAAAACATGACAATCACATCTTTGATGAAAAAGTTTACCCTCAAATATAGATTTACAAATTTTTTCTAATTCAGGTAAAGATGCAATATTAGCAGATGCATTATCAAAACTAATTACAAAAATCTTATTAATCAAACCATATTCTTATAAAACTATTATTATCATTCTATAAATATTATGAGCAATATGTTGTTCATCAAAAACTCTGAAAGTAATTACTTTTTTTTTGTAAATTCCATCATAATCAACCTAATGACAAGTGAATCCTATATAAGAATGTTGTTACTAGTGATCACTCCAAATATCGCTACATATAGATACACGCTCATTAAAAGTGATAAAAATCATCTAATTCTTTTTTCTCTTTTTATAAAGCTTTTATATAATGTGCGTGTGAGAGTGGTCCTAGAAACTCTATTTGCTTAAGGATTTAATGCATTTTATAGTAATTTATAAAATCTAATTTTTCACCGAAACTAAAAGACAAGTGTTCAACGTCAACCATTCGTGCTAATTCATCTCTATTTTTAACATCAGAGAAATGAAATAATTAAGGGGAAGTGGAAGTGTACCTTGATATTTGAGATTGCGTTTTTGTGAGACCGGTTTCACAAGGATGCGCCCTCTCTGGATGCTTTTGAAATCTTCCATAGCCACGGAAATGAACCACTTATAAGTTTTAGGACAATGCTTGCAACTTACACTAACGACCATACCCGACTTATTCTTGATTTTTGTAAAATGATGCATGAAAAAATCAGACTTTAATCTTTGACTTGTGGCAGCAGTATCTTCTTCGCCTCCATCACTGGCTTGAATTTCAAATTTTTGGGTTAAAATATTGACTTCCGCATCTTCTTCAGGATGTATTTCTAATTCATCTATGTCGAAGCCTTAATTCATCTCGGACGATTGTAAAAAACTGAAAATATCATTTCCGACAGGTTGATTTTCACCAACCTTGCTCTTGCCTTTTGCTGACGAACTTCTACTTGCCATAAAAAATATGAAAATTAGAGAAAGATTATTGAGAGAGATTTTGGTGAGATACTATTGGAGAGAGAGATTTTGCAGAGAAATTATGGAGAGAGATTTTGTAGAGAGATTATGGGAACTTGTAGAGTAGCAGTCCTGAGGAGAGATTTTGTAGAGAATTATAGAGAGAGATTGTAGAGAGAAATATTGTAAAGAGTTTTGGATTTTGTTGTGAAGGAAAATTAGAGAAATAAGGCTATTTATAGATTCAAATTAAAAAAAAAAAAATCGGACCTGCCCCAATGGTCCAAAATTGGACCGTTGGGGCTTTGATGTGGCTCCAAGGCTCCCTAACAATCCGGAGGCCCGAGCACTTATAAAAAAATCCCATAATATGGGCCGGAGGCCGGGAGAGCCTATTAAGAAAAAAGGCCAAAGCTGCCCAGCCCAGCTCCCCACATGCCAAAAAAAATTTAATTAACCGTTTAGAACCTGGAACCGGTGGTTCTCGGTTCCAGAAATTGTAAACCTGAAACGGCTCAATCCAGGGCAGGTTTTGGTTCAGTTTGGAACCGGAGAACCGGCCATCCGGTCCAGTTCCCACATATCTGTTCTCGGTTCGATTCTTCGGTTCAAACCGAGCCGGGGTCAGGTCTAGTGTTGTTTGTCAATGCTCTTATTCACTTTTAAGACAAAAAAAACACAACTTGTTACAATTGAAAAATGAAAATGATAAATAAGGTCTTGAAGAGTAGTATTTGCTAGGACAGAGGCCCATTAGTTATGATGGATGTTAGACTAATAGTCAAGAAATCCAATTTGACTCGAAAAGAGAAACCCCTAATGGAGGCTTGGGTCCAATACTATTTAACAATATATCCATCTCTTTATATTTCTAACAAGGGACTAAAGTCCTCTTTTGTATTTGTACCTTTTTTTTTATCCTTTTTAAGATGAGTGCTTGCGAACCAAATTTGAATTACAATCTTAACAATTTCCAACTTGACTCGTATCCAGTGAGGATCGAACCAGAGAGCGTGATTTTTGGAGATCAACTGTCATAATCTTTCATATAGAAGTGTGTTATGTCGCGTACTTGAAAGCATGTCAGAAACTTATCTCACTGATAATTAGCGAATATACCCTGAAACTTGTCTCGCAACATGAGTTAAACCTTTTACAATCGTCACCCATTCTATAGATTACGTTTCGATTAATTGTAATGTCCACCAAGCCAAATAGCTGCTAACCCGCTCGCACCATGTAAGTCAAGGACACGTCATAACATGAGTTGTATCTCGCTTGTACTATAATACTCACTTCATGCTTGTACTTTAGACCAAGAGTTTTCGATTCTGATACCATTTTTAAGACAAAGGCAAATTAACTATGATGGATATTAGGTTAGTCGTCATGAAACTCAATTTGACCCAATAGAGGAAATCCCTAATGGGAATCTTGGGTCCAATTTAAATGTGTATTTATCTCTTTATGTTTCCTTCATGGACTAAATTCTTCTTTTGCCTCTGTACCTATTTTGCCTTTTAAACATAAATACTTGTGAATCGGACTTGAGTAGTAATTTTAACAATATAAAATTTTTTTTTTTGAACATTTAAGTTGTAGCCGCACTTGAACCTGGGAGCCCTCACAACCCTCTCCCACCTTTTTACTAACGAAGCAGGCCCCACTGGAACAATATTAGATTATGATTTCTAATACTAATCATACTAGAAGTAGAGATTTCCTAATCATATAATTGTAATGGATATATATTAGAATATTGCCCTCATCAATAATATACACAATATTCATTTTCTTGTTCAATTGATTTAGCAGTAAGTATTCGACAAATTAAAGAGCAAAGTGAAATATAGGATAAGAAAACTTATCAACTGAGACATGTTGAACAGTATTTTTAAGGATATATTTCACTCTCAGAGTACAAAGGTTCATGGTGAATAGCAAGATCTACCCACTCTATCAAAATAAAAATAGATTCTTATTATAAAATAGTCATGCTCATTCAAAATAGAAAAAAGATTCATTGCAGGTTTCAAATCTTTTAATAAAAGTGCTAGTTTGAATGAAACCTACTTCATTTGAGTCTGCACATCAAATTGGCACAATGTGCAATTGGAAAAAAAAATAAATTAATTAAAACAAGATAAATTGAGACTCTCATTGTTGGTAATTGTGATGAAAAAGATTATAGACGTAAACTATAGTGATGGAGGTAAAAAACCGCTAGAAGATATGAAAAGAGGTTTCCCTAAACTCATAGAGTTTAAATTGTGATGAAAGAGATTACACATTTAAACCATATGATGGACTTCTTTGAAAATGTTCTAGAAACAGATTGAAAGTTTGATATAATACAAGGTATAAGAGTACTAAACTAGTAGGAAAAAGGGATATTTTTTTTCCTACTTAAATAATATCTTGTGATTGTAAAAATAATCTCAAACCCTAGAGTAGATAAACCTCTCACTCTAGGAGAAAATCCTAGGACTTCCTAGACAAAACCCCAAGGTCCCCAGCACCCAAAATTCTATAATGTTTAAGTGTTATTCTCATACATACCCCTCAAGTCTTTTATATTTCTAAAATACCCCCAAATCTTCATATTTTTAAAATTACGCTCTAAATACTTAAATTTGATAAATAATACCCTCACAATTAAACTTTTAATAGTTTTGAAAGAGAATTACTAATTTATCCTCACTCCTCACTCCAAGTTCTTCTCCCATGTTTTCTCTCCTTCATCATTACGCATTTCTCAATATTCACTGCCGTGTGCTCTCCATGCTCTAGACTCTCTCTCACATTCTACTTCCAGTACGACATCTACTCTAGAATTCTCTAGAGTTCGTCTCCGTCTACACCTAATACGACATCGGAATGCAAAATTCAGACGCCGAGGGAAGGAGCACAGGAAGTCAACAATAATTTATGGCAGTAATGCACTATAATTTATGGCAGTTTATAAGTTTCTTCTATTTCAGAAAGTCAACAATAATTATCAATAACAATAATGCCATGACCTATTGTAAAAAGAAAGGAAAAAATGGTGAACTTTGCATGTTTAATGACCAACACACAAATTTAGAGTTTAAATTATTTAAAACTAAATCCCATCCCCCCTAAAACTTCATTTGTGCATGTTCTTCCATGTTTAAATAAATGCCAATGTCACACCATCTCCAAAATTACTAGTTAAGCCCCCGTGCAATACACGTGCGCTCAGATTAGCGTTTAGGTTTCGGGTTTAATCTGAAGCAGATCCGCTTATGGGATTAAAAAAAACACACAGGCCCCCGATCATAAACCCACCCGCGAAAAAAAATCCCAATACCTCAGCAGCTTAGGGCAAAGCCACCGCTCTCTCCTCCTTCAATCCCTCACCGCCAGCGATCGCCGCCTACGTTTCCCTCCTCTCATCGGCGTCCAGATTCTCTCCTCTCCTCCGGTGAAGCATCAGGTTGGTTATTACCCGAATTTAGAAGTATTTTATGTTGGGGTTTATCCTTTCCACTGCAAATTAAGAACCAAGGTCGACATGCAAAATCTATTCAGTAGGTTTTTGGGTTTTAAACTTGTGCTCAAATTAGGTACTGACAGCAAGTTTTGATTTTTCTAAAGATTGTATCTTTTGCTTCATATATGTAACAGTATGTTACCTTCTTATTTTGATTAATGTTCTTAGTTGTTACTTTAATATTGTGATTGTTCCACGAGAAATAGCTGCGGGGTCGTGTACGCATGTCGTGTACGCATATCGTGCAATTAACGGCAGAGGTTAGGGTTTAATTCCGAAGAAATCTGCTAACCAGTAAATCACTTTTTTCCTGTGGCTTTTAACTAAAAAAAACTATGCTCTGTCTCGTGAAATCTTTTGTTATCTGTGACTTTAAGATTGTAATTAATAAATATTATTTGATTTCTGTTTCTTTTTATTATCTTAGATCCATAATACCAGGTACCTGTATGAATGAATGATTCAGAATGTTAGACAACAATGTCACCAATATTATAACACAACCTCATGTCTCGAATATATTATTGAATGAACTATTTTAATGACATGCCTAATGTATTGAAAGCAACGTATCAAAGTACGGTAGCAATATTCAGGCTATTGGACTGTTTTCACGCTGGTTAACCTGTTGGCACTCTTTTTGACATTTCCGAAACTCTTCACCATGGTTTGAAATATTGCCCGGTCCTGATATTTTGGCACGACACTCAGCGTTGATAGGACCCGATATAACTGATATTACTGATACGATGGGTCAAAACAAGTTATAAAAAAAGATATGGAAAAAAATTAACAGAAAAAGAAAAGAAAGAATAAAGGAAAAGAAAAAAAAGGAGAAAGAATAAAAAGGGAAGCAAGGAAAAAATTATAAAGTTATAGAAAATAAAGAATAAGAAAGTAGAATAGTATTGGAAAAGGAGAAAAAAAGAAAGATAGGAAAAAAGGGATGAAAAGAATCATGGAAAAAAAATTATAGAAGAAGACAAAAAAAAATCAAAGAGAGAATAAGGAAGAAAAGAAGGGAAACACCAAAGAATAGAGAGAAAAATATCTAAGACAAAAAATGATGAAATAATTAAAAATAAGTAGAACATAATTTAAAAAAGAAAATAAGAAAGTTTGCATGAAGCAAAAAAAAATAAACAAGAAATTGAAAAGGAAAAATTTTTGAAGAGAAAAAAAAATCTAGATAAAAGAAAAGAAAGAATGGGAAAATAGGCAATCATGTATAGCTAATTAAATAAGTAGAAAATATTTAATGACAAAAAATAAAACGAAACAGATAATCTCAAAAAATTAAAAATTTGGAAAAGAATAAGAAAAAATTAGAACAGAGATAAATTATCTCAAAAGAATAAACAAACATCAAGGAAAAAAGAAAAGAGGGTTTGATAAAAAAGAAATGAAAAGTTCTGAGAGAAGAAAAGTGGAATTGAAAAGTAGAATGGAATTAAAAAAAGAAATAAATGAGAAAAACAAAAAAGATATGAATCATGAAAAAAAGGAAAAGAAACAAATCTGAAAAAGAAGTGAACAAAAGAATTGGAAAGAAAAGAAAAGAGAAGAAGTGACAAACAAAAAAAATAATCAAAACAGAACAAAAAGAAGCATAATAAAAAGACTAAAAATAGTTGGCAAAAACAAAATAAAATTTGGAAAAAAAGAACGGAAAAAGAAAATAAATTTAGAGCACAGAAATAAAAATTGAAATAACATAAAATCTATAACAGCAGAAAATAATTTAAAAAATACAAAAAAAAATCTAAAGTTCAACTAAAGGAAGGAAGAATGAAAAATATAAAAGAAAGAAAAAAAAGAAAACAAAAGAAAAGAAGAAGGGCAGATGAAAAGGAAAAATTTTAAACAGAGAAAAATTCTGAAAGAAAGAGCTATGGTTGAATTAAAAAAAAAATAAAATAGAGATCACAGAGAGCAATAAAATATGTAGAAGGTAAAAGAAAAGGAAAAATCTAGAAAGAAAGAAGATAGAATCAAAGTAATAAAGAGGACAAAGAATAGTTAAAAGGTAGAAAAAATTAGGAAAAAGGAAAAGAAAATATGGTGAATAATAACTGATAAATCTAATTCTTAATTATGGATTTTTTCTTCTTTTTCATTTTCTAATGGTGTGTGTTTTATATAAGAGAGTAGATTCTGTTATTGAGAGAGTATTCGGTTAGAAAGAGTAGATTGAGTTGAAGAGAGTTCATTGTAGATATAGGGGAGAGAGTAGATTCAGTTAGAGAGAGTATTCGGTAAGGTAGAAAGGGAATGAGTTGACAATTTTCTTTTTCCCTTTTGAAGAGTTATCTAGTGATAAATAACATTTGTTGATTGACACAAGATAAATTTATACATGATGTAACGTCATTTAAAGAAATATTCATTGTATAATTTAACTTATAAAAATGGGACGTTTCAAAGGTAATGTTCAATGCTGTTGAGAATTTTTAACATATTAAATATATTTGGATTTATAAGGCTAAAAAAAATTTCTTGTTTGATTAACACTGGTACATCAATATCTCACAAAAATTCCTCCTTTTCTATGGTGCCTGATCAACAAAAAAGACTTTATCAAGAAAAACTTTAGCACAAAGGGGTAATTTTTTTTGGCCAACTACTAGATGTATAATACAAGACTGTCTTCTATAATTTATTGAATATAAATGTGAAAAACTAGAACTCCAATATGAATATATATATCATTTCCAAAGTCCTGTAGTAAGAGAGATTTGGGAGTCACTAAAATCCTTATGTGATTTTTTTCATTTCTTTTGAACGAAAAATAAGAAAGAGCTCAACCATTTTTGTTTTAGGGTTTTTCTCATATGTACTCCCAATATCTTTCATATTTTCAAATTTACTCCCCAAATCTTTATAATACAGAATTACTCAAATTCTTCCATATTTTTAAAATTACCCCCGCCGACCAAAATTACTCGAGTATCCCCAGATCTCTCTCTCTCTCTTCCTCTCACTTATCTGTGTTCCTTTGCAACCATGAGGCCAGTGTTGAAGGCGGCATGTAGAGTTCCCGTGTAATTCATCCATGTAGCTTCCCCTGCAAAGAAGAGGTTGTCTACGAGAATCCTTAGCCACTCATGGATGTAATGGGGCTTACCCACTGCATCTATTGGAGCCAAGTGAATTTGCATCTGAACCCCGACATGAAACCAGGTAGTGAATCTGCAAAGAGAAACACATCATACTTGATAAGGCACATCTTTTCGTTGTACTGCCATATCAAAGAGCAACACAGAATATGTTGTACTATCATAATAAGGAGATGCACATAGCTTCATTTGAACCATCTGGAGAGCTTATCTCTAGAAAATCTCTAATGGATCAACAACTTTGTTCGTCTAAATATAAAGCATCCAAAGTACCTTAAAAACAAAAATTAATGATATCAAGTGTTTCCCCCCTTTCCTCAGCACATAAGAAAAGGAAGCGAAAAAAGAGAATTGTGTTGAAGATTAAGATAAACACTTGATGAATTATATGGTATGGTCACATCCCAAACCCACTAAGGTTGTTGGGAGTTTTGAGCCACAATCAACTGGGCTTGCTCATTAAATGCTCATTAAAGCAGGTGCCACCAAATAACATAAACTCTTTCATGCCTCTCCACTGTGATCCAAATAGTCGAGAATTAGTCAGACAATAAAAGGTTGCTTGGGTGGAAATACCACTTACAAGGGCTTGAAAGTTCAAATGAAGATCGACATGGAGATAATAAATAGTACTTGTTTTCTCTCCAAAAAAAAGAGAAAACCTCTGCAATTTTGGTCTATGTACTATTGTAAAGGTATTTTTGGGATTCACACTTCCATAACAGATAATTGGGGAGTAATTTTTAAAATATGAAAGAATTTGGGGTGTAATTTTGATAGCATGAAGATTTGGAGACTAATTTTGAAAATATGAAAGAATTTAAAGAGTACTTCTGATACAATGAGGATTTGAGGAGTAAATTTTAAAATATGGAAGATTTGGAGAGTACATATGCTTTGTTTTAAATATTGGCCGAGTCAGTCAAGATATTGGCTAATATCTCATTTTTTGTCTGCCCTTGATACGATAAGGGGAATTGTTCGCTTATATCATTTGCAGCAGAAAAAGGCCGATATTTGAAATATCGGCAGATAAATCACCCGATATGAGTCGGCAAAAAATTGATCGATGTGGATTAATTTTAATGGGTTTGTTATTTTGAACCCATCAGCACTGAACCTATATCCAACCCGTCACCCTACTATATAAGTGTTCTTTGCATCGTTAGGGCTTGATAAAATTCCAGCCCTAATTTTTCTCTTTCGTAAATTGACGGCGACGACGCTTGCCTCCCTTTCATTCTCCGAGGGCGACGATTTCCCCCCGAGCGCGATAAGCTCCCTTGCCTCCCGAGCTTCCCTTGAATCGATGAGCGCGATGATCTCCTCTTGAGGGCCACCAAAGTCCCCCCGAGCGTCGCCGAGGTCCCCCCGAGCGCCGCCTTGCATCCTTGGAGTGTCGTCTTGCATAAACTTCTAATTTTATATTTTTTAATTTCATAAAATAACTTATTTATTGCACGACCCACGACTGTGTGCAAATGCACATTATTTTTTTACGTCTTTGCATGCTTATTACATCATTTTTATTTGGTAGATAATATCTATGACACTAAATCACTTTTACTTATCAATATTTTTTTATATATAGTGTCCGATATGAACGCCCGATATGCTTTTGTATCCCCGATATCTCCCCCGATCTTCAATGTCCGATATGAAAAACCCACATCCGATACGAAAAACCCACATCTGATACGATCCCGATATCCGATATTTAGAACATTGTACATATGAGAAAGGCCCTTTATTTTATCAAGTCACAAGAAGCATAACCATTCATCCATCACAAATAGTTCCTGAGCTCAAGACTAGCGCCCATCTCCAACCCTAGACCTTGGCACCGGTGTCGTCTGATCCGCACCCAATCACCATCGATCTCAAGGTAATTTTCTATAGTTGGATTTGCACGTAATTCCAACCATAGTCATCCAAATAGCCCCTAAATGAAGGTGTGTCTAGAGCAACGGTTAAGTTTATTGAGACTACGGGCCTATTTAGTTAAGGGTGGAAGTGAGGAAGTGAAGAAGTGGTAATAGTTCCTTTTGGAACTTGGGAATTGGTTAGTAAGTTTTCCGGTGTTTGGATGTTGTTGGGAAGTGTGGTTTGGAAAATGTTATGTCTTTTCTGGTGTTTGGATGGTAATGTGGAAGTGGAAGTGGAAAAGTTGACCACAAAGTTGACCGCAAAATAATATTAAAATAAAAATTAATTAAGAAAAATAAAAAATGGATTGTAATTAGAATGCAAGTGAGATTTACATGATCAAAAAATTAACTGTTTTGTGCTACAACTTATTACAAATGAGATTTACATGACCACAAAATTAACTGTAGCATTCTGGAAGTGAGGAAATGGTTGTATAAAAGAGAAAAGAGAAAAGAAAAGGGGTTTTCTTATTTTTCTTTTCCGGTGTTTGGATAGATAGGGAAGTGAGTAATTATACTTCCCCATTTCCTTACTTTCACGCATTTCCTTGCAACCAAACAAGCCCTACGCTAGTGAGGCCTGAATCACTGGTAAAATGGTGAGAGTGGGTTGTAAGAAGTCCTAGATTCAAGTTAGGCTACGACCTAATGTTCAAAAAATTTTTATTGAGACTACTCTTTTAATGTAATTGCGAGATCTGGTTCGAGCACACGACTGCTTTCACTCGTTCAGTGAGAAAGCATTTATTTACAAAAAAGAAAAAAGAAAAAAATTAATTGTCATTTGGAGATTTTGATTCACAGTAATATTTGGAGATTCTTTTAAGGCTAAATTTCACTAAATCTCCCTAAACTTTTAACTAAAATCACATAACCTCTCAATATTTTATTAACCATCAATAAGTTTCCCAAAATTTTTAAAAGCATTAAAGTGGAGTAACGATGTTAACTATGGCTGTATAATGATGTTTTTACCCTTGACTTAAGTTTTTTTTTAAATTTATTAGTCTTAATGGGTATACAACATAAAACATGTTTATATCCGCTATTTCATCTTCACCCGCTTTTCTCATTTTCAATCTATTAACATAACTAAGAAGAACATATCACATGTCAAGTTTAGTCTTTCCCCCTTTTTTGTATTGTTACCTATAATATCAAATCTAGAACTAATCCCCCCCCACCCCAACCCAAAAAAAAAAAAAATCTAGTACTTAAATCATACTCTAACCCATGACATTTAATCAAGCTCTAAGTTTTGTTTTTTCCCCCCTTCCGCTGTCATGCCATATCAAACCCTTACATATCCTGCCAAAATCAAGCTCTTTCTCTACACCTTTTTATTTTTCATGTCCAATTTAAAACCTAACCCATCATGCCTAAACAAGACCCTAATCCCCCCCCCCCCCCCCACCCCCCCTCTTTTGGTTGCCATCTCCAAATCAAATCTAGCCCATCATTACTCAAATGAAGTCTTAGTCTTTAGATTATGACTTAGAATTAATAGATAGAAAGAAGAAGAAGAAGAAGAAGAAGAAGATGGGTTAAAAGGGATGAGTTAGTACAAACCTAATATCTAAGTTAGAGTAAAAATTAAAATTTTGAGTTTAGGTTTAAAATAAAATTATACCTCATGATGTCATGTGATAACTTGTGTTGACGGTGGGAGTGGATGTGATAACGACAACAAAGTTTTGGTAGTGTTATTGATGTTTCATTAAATATTGAGAGGTTGCATGATTTTAGTTAAAAGTTAAGAGAGGTTTAGTGAAATTTTGTTTTTTTCCTTTTAAATTACTTATCTCTCTCTCTCTCTCTCTCTCTCTCCTCTCACACACACACACACACACACACACACACACACACACACACACAAGTTCCTAGGCCCGAGTCCAGCACCCATCTCCAACCCTAGACCCCACAGGTGGCCGTCGTCCGATTCGCATCCAGCCGCCGTCGATTGGTCCTCTCAAGGTAATCCATCCCACCCCCCCCCCCCCCCCCCCACACACACACACACACACACACACACACACACAAAGGTGCGCACTGTGTCTCTGTCTTCCTCCCCCCCCAACTCAAGGGTTTTGATTCTAATAATATCTTGGTCTGTGGCAGAGATTCTCATTTCTGCACCAATCTATCATATTTTTTAAATTCAAGGGTTTAGGGAAATCATTTTGCCAGTGGAAAATAATGTTGGAGTTTAACCTGGCTGTTCAAATTGGTCGTGGCTAAAACTGTTGTGGTTTGAATTGTGATTGTTATCAAATTGTGACACTTAGAATTGTTGATGCAGAATATAGTAGTAATTTTAGTTACCGAAATATAGTTAGAATTGTTTTGTTGTTTGTAAAGTGTTTTTTTTAAATATACCATTATTCTCCATGAATTACATAGGTTTAGGTTTATTCATCACATTTTAGATAAGATGGCGGATGAAATTGTGTTGTTTACTTGTTCATAGAATGGTAAACTCACAATCGGGGTAAATAACATGCTTATTTGTGATGGGATGAATACTTTTGCTTCTTGTGACTTGTTAAAATAAAAATGGGTGAGTTCTTTATTATTTTTCCTTCAAAAGAAATGAAAAAGAAAATCACACAAGGATCTTTGTGACTCCCAAATCTCTCTTACTACAGGACTTTTGAAATGATATATATTCATGTTGGAGTTTTAGTTTTTCAC
Organism: Agave tequilana; assembly: GCA_038442645.1. Lineage (NCBI taxonomy): Eukaryota > Viridiplantae > Streptophyta > Magnoliopsida > Asparagales > Asparagaceae > Agave > Agave tequilana. Next base: position 36,591 of record JAVJIF010004930.1, read on the forward strand.
ATTTATCAACTTTTTTTTCAATAAATTGTAGAAGACCGTCTTGTATTATACATCTATTAGTTGGCAAAAGAAAATTATCCCTTTGTGCTGAAGTTTTTCTCGAATTTTATTTTGTTGATCAAGCACTATAGAAAAGGAGGAACTTTTTTGAGATTTTTTATTAGAGTTAAATTAAAGAAGACAAACTTTTTTGAGCTTTATAAATCCTAATGGATTTAATATGTTAAAAATTCTCAATAGTATTGAACATTACCTTTGAGATGTCTCATTTTTACAAGTTAAATTATACTATGAATATTTCTTTAATTGTCGTTGTTACATCATGTATAAATCTATCCTGTGTCAATCAGTAAATGTTATTTATCACTAGATAACTCTTCAAGAAGGAAAAAGAAAATTGTCAACTCATTCTCTTATGTTACATCATTCCAAACCAACACATGCTTTTTATTTTACATAATCCAACATTTTAGATTAGGCAGCTATGCTCAAGGTAATAGGCGTGTTTATTTTAACATCATGTCCATCATTTTACCTACTTTACTACTTTAATTCCTATGCCACTCATTTCAATCTGGGAACAACAACAAAAATAGAAACAAATCTTTATTTCGTATTTCAAACATCAGGCAATACCTTTTCTTCTTCTCTTGGAGACACTTTACAGTGACAACTAGCACACTTAAATTTAAAATTTAAAGTTAGTGTTCACGCCAATTGAATACTATGTTAGTTTTATCTATAACTTTGTTTTGTGTGACTGCTTTACCTCTCTGTTGTCTCTGAGTGTGATGCTGGAAGAAATTGTTCTGGGCAATGTCTCAAACATGTTATTTGATAATCTCACTGATATGTCATTACCAATTCTCTCAAGTTTTTCTCAGTTATTTTATTAGACAACAATTAGCATGGTTTTAATTAGAACCTGAAAACTACAAAATAACATTATTTACATCTCAGCATTTGAACCCAAGAGTCTAGAATCTCTAGATAAAAATTAAATTAATCTTGAACATAGAGCTTACTATCCAATCAAATTGTCACCTAGATTTTGAACCACAAAGGCTCTGGGCTAGTACTTCCTAAGTAACACTTCTTCAATCTGTCAAGCTTAAAATCTTCCTAGTTAATTCAATTTAGTGATATAATGGTGAATGTCTATTAGATGTGTATGCACAGTTTAAATGGAGTGGGATGCGGTAACAATGTTATGCAAGTGCCCCTGGATGGTGGCTAAACATGCTATGAGCAAGACGCCGAATTGCATTAACACTTGCCCCTTCTTATAATATGGAGTGGACTCAAAAGGGACATGAAAAATGACATTAGGTAAGTATATAGAAGACATGATTTATATTATCAAGTACAATTTAAGATTGGTGTGTGCTAATGCTATCTATGTATTAGGTCCTGCAAATGTTGGCTATAATAGTGGCACTACTGGCAAGCAATTTGTCCACTCTAGTCTCTAACCTCAACACTATTGGTGGGGCGAGTTCCATGCCATTTGGTGACTCTAACATTGGGTCTACAGATATGATGATCTGTGTGTACCTATCAGAGTATCAGATTTACACTTAAGTTTTATTTAAATTCCCGTGTTCTAAATAAAGCTTTAATAAGACTGGTTTTAAATAAAACTTTCGTTAAATCCTGAGAAATGAATTCTTGGGTTCTTAATCTAACTACCAACCGCCACGGAATCTGAACGTGGTTCAAACTCGGTCAAGTTTCATGAATGAAAGAAAACTTGGTCGAAAATTTGAAATACAAAAAAAATACAGATTTATTTAAAAATTGAGAAAAATCAATGCACAAAGCTTACCCGATATTAATAATGAGAACAAAATAATACTTGAAATTTTTACATGCATTAGCACATGCACTTGTGCAATGTAATTAGATTTTGTTTGACAATTGATGCCATACGCCATATCAGTTAAAATGGTATTGTGCCTGTTTGTTTGTGTAAAGTTATTGTGGCCGTGTAGTTGGAGATAGTCATTCAATTTGATTAGATTCATCCCGTTATTTTTATTTTTCTATTTTTCTCTTTTATATGTGGTTTGGGTTAAGTGAGGATATTCTACAACTCCTTAGGAAGTGTCAAGTCTACCATATAGAACTTGGTGATCTTTTTTCTGACCATGTTGAAAATTTGTCTTTGGCTGAACCAATGATGATTTGTTCACCAAGCTTTACCAATCTTGTATTTCGACATGAATATGTCTCAGATTGCAAGTCCATTTTACACTCTTGCTCATTCAGTGATATGCCAATTGCTGCATGCAGGTTTTGAAATTTCCTGTGATAATAATGGTGGCCTTGAAGGACATAGTCCCTGCAGCCACCAACACCGCGAACCAGTCTTTGATAATACATTATTAACCTACAGTGACAACTCAGCCCCTATAAATTGAGCCCCAAACCCTCGGAAAGAATTCACACTCAAACTCAAAACTCAAACAAGGCCTTACAAATCTCTCAGTTTACTGCAGGATGTTTTCTCATAAGATCGTCGGAGCCTCAATATTCCTGATCATTCTTGGTAAGATAGGTACACATGTATGTTTCTTCAAGTTTGACAAATTAGGTATTCTACTTGCATCGGACTACTGTGTATTTCAAGAAGAAAAAAATGAAAATAATAATAATAATAGATGTTTAAATAAACTAGTAAAATGCCCAGGCACGTTGTGCACGTGAATTTAAAATTATTTTTTATTTGAGATTCTTTATTATTTTTTTCCGCACATAACATTATCACGTGGTCCAGCACGAAAGATGCTCGTTCTCGACTACGATTGGGCTCCTGTCTTATTGTTGCACTCGCCAATTTTGTCCCATCTTATGCACGAAAGGTGCTCGTGAACGTCCACGAACCTGCATTATTGGGCTTCTGACGTTAAACATGCAGGGCAACGATTCTTTTACCTCTGAACATCGAACCAGTCTTTGATAATACATTATTAACCTACAGTGACAACTCAGCCCCTATAAATGAGCCCCAAACCCTCGGAAAGAATTTACACTCAAAACTCAAACAAGGCCTTACAAACCTCTCAGTTTACTGCAGGATGTTTTCTCATAAGATCGTCGGAGCCTCAATATTCCTGATCATCCTTGGTAAGATAGGTACACATGTATGTTTCTTCAAGTTTGACAAATTAGGTATTCTACTTGCATCGGACTACTGTGTATTTCAAGAAGAAAAAAATGAAAATAATAATAATAATAGATGTTTAAATAAACTAGTAAAATGCCCAGGCACGTTGTGCACGTGAATTTAAAATTATTTTTTATTTGAGATTCTTTATATTTTTTTCTGTACATAACATTATCACGTGGTCCAGCACGAAAGATGCTCGTTCTCGACTACGATTGGGCTCCTGTCTTATTGTTGCACTCGCCAATTTTGTCCCATCTTATGCACGAAAGGTGCTCGTGAACGTCCACGAACCTGCATTATTGGGCTTCTGACGTTAAACATGTCTTTGATAATACATTATTAACCTACAGTGACAACTCAGCCCCTTTAAATTGAGCCCCAAACCCTCGGAAAGAATTCACACTCAAAACTCAAACAAGGCCTTACAAACCTCTCAGTTTACTGCAGGATGTTTTCTCATAAGATCGTCGAAGCCTCAATATTCCTGATCATCCTTGGTAAGATAGGTACACATGTATGTTTCTTCAAGTTTGATAAATTAGGTATTCTACTTGCATCGGACTACTGTGTATTTCAAGAAGAAAAAAATGAAAATAATAATAATAATAATAGATGTTTAAATAAACTATTAAAATGCCCAGGCACGTTGTGCACGTGAATTTAAAATTATTTTTTATTTGAGATTCTTTATTATTTTTTCCGTACATAACATTATCACGTGGTCCAGCACGAAAGATGCTCGTTCTCGATTACGATTGGGCTCCTGTCTTATTGTTGCACTCGCCAATTTTGTCCCATCTTATGCACGAAAGGTGCTCGTGAACGTCCACGAACCTGCATTATTGGGCTTCTGACGTTAAACATGCAGGGCAACGATTCTTTTACCTCTGAACATCGAACCAGTCTTTGATAATACATTATTAACCTACAGTGACAACTCAGCCCCTATAAATTGAGCCCCAAACCCTCGGAAAGAATTCACACTCAAAACTCAAACAAGGCCTTACAACGCTCTCAGTTTACTGCAGGATGTTTTCTCATAAGATCGTCGGAGCCTCAATATTCCTGATCATCCTTGGTAAGATAGGTACACATGTATGTTTCTTCAAGTTTGTCAAATTAGGTATTTTACTTGCATCGGACTACTGTGTATTTCAAGAAGAAAAAAATGAAAATAATAATAATAATAGATGTTTAAATAAACTAGTAAAATGCCCAGGCACGTTGTGCACGTGAATTTAAAATTATTTTTTATTTGAGATTCTTTATTATTTTTTTCCGTACATAACATTATCACGTGGTCCAGCACGAAAGATGCTCGTTCTCGACTACGATTGGGCTCCTGTCTTATTGTTGCACTCGCCAATTTTGTCCCATATTATGCACGAAAGGTGCTCGTGAACGTCCACGAACCTGCATTATTGGGCTTCTGACGTTAAACATGCAGGGCAACGATTCTTTTACCTCCGAACATCGAACCAGTCTTTGATAATACATTATTAACCTACAGTGACAACTCAGCCCCTATAAATTGAGCCCCAAACCCTCGGAAAGAATTCACACTCAAAACTCAAACAAGGCCTTACAAACCTCTCAGTTTACTGCAGGATGTTTTCTCATAAGATCGTCGGAGCCTCAATATTCCTGATCATCCTTGGTAAGATAGGTACACATGTAGGTTTCTTCAAGTTTGATAAATTAGGTATTCTACTTGCATCGGACTACTGTGTATTTCAAGAAGAAAAAAAATGAAAATAATAATAATAGATGTTTAAATAAACTAGTAAAATGCCCAGGCACGTTGTGCACGTGAATTTAAAATTATTTTTATTTGAGATTCTTTATTATTTTTTTCGTACATAACATTATCACGTGGTCCAGCACGAAAGATGCTCGTTCTCGACTACGATTGGGCTCCTGTCTTATTGTTGCACTCGCCAATTTTGTCCCATCTTATGCACGAAAGGTGCTCGTGAACGTCCACGAACCTACATTATTGGGCTTCTGACGTAAACATGCAGGGCAACGATTCTTTTACCTCTGAACATCGAACCAGTCTTTGATAATACATTATTAACCTACAGTGACAACTCAGCCCCTATAAATTGAGCCCCAAACCCTCGGAAAGAATTCACACTCAAAACTCAAACAAGGCCTTACAAAGCTCTCAGTTTACTGCAGGATGTTTTCTCATAAGATCGTCGGAGCCTCAATATTCCTGATCATCCTTGGTAAGATAGGTACACATGTATGTTTCTTCAAGTTTGATAAATTAGGTATTCTACTTGCATCGGGCTACTGTGTATTTCAAGAAGAAAAAAAATGAAAATAATAATAATAATAAATGTTTAAATAAACTAGTAAAATGCCCAGGCACGATGTGCACGTGAATTTAAAATTATTTTTTATTTGAGATTCTTTATTATTTTTTTCCGTACATAACATTATCACGTGGTCCAGCACGAAAGATGCTCGTTCTCGACTACGATTGGGCTCCTGTCTTATTGTTGCACTCGCCAATTTTGTCCCATCTTATGCACGAAAGGTGCTCGTGAACGTCCACGAACCTGCATTATTGGGCTTCTGACGTTAAACATGCAGGGCAACGATTCTTTTACCTCTGAACATCGAACCAGTCTTTGATAATACATTATTAACCTACAGTGACAACTCAGCCCCTATAAATTGAGCCCCAAACCCTCGAAAAGAATTCACACTCAAAACTCAAAAAAGGCCTTACAAACCTCTCAGTTTACTGCAGGATGTTTTCTCATAAGATCGTCGAAGCCTCAATATTCCTGATCATCCTTGGTAAGATAGGTACACATGTATGTTTCTTCAAGTTTGATAAATTAGGTATTCTACTTGCATCGGACTACTGTGTATTTCAAGAAGAAAAAAATGAAAATAATAATAATAGATGTTTAAATAAACTAGTAAAATGCTCAGGCACGTTGTGCACGTGAATTTAAAATTATTTTTTATTTGAGATTCTTTATTATTTTTTTCCGTACATAACATTATCACGTGGTCCAGCACGAAAGATGCTCGTTCTCGACTACGATTGGGCTCCTGTCTTATTGTTGCACTCGCCAATTTTGTCCCATCTTATGCACGAAAGGTGCTCGTGAACGTCCACGAACCTGCATTATTGGGCTTCTGACGTTAAACATGCAGGGCAACGATTCATTTACCTCTGAACATCGAACCAGTCTTTGATAATACATTATTAACCTACAGTGACAACTCAGCCCCTATAAATTGAGCCCCAAACCCTCGGAAAGAATTCACACTCAAAACTCAAACAAGGCCTTACAAAGCTCTCAGTTTACTGCGGGATGTTTTCTCATAAGATCGTCGAAGCCTCAATATTCCTGATCATCCTTGGTAAGATAGGTACACATGTATGTTTCTTCAAGTTTGATAAATTAGGTATTCTACTTGCATCGGACTACTGTGTATTTCAAGAAGAAAAAAATGAAAATAATAATAATAGATGTTTAAATAAACTAGTAAAATGCTCAGGCACGTTGTGCACGTGAATTTAAAATTATTTTTTATTTGAGATTCTTTATTATTTTTTTCCGTACATAACATTATCACGTGGTCCAGCACGAAAGATGCTCGTTCTCGACTACGATTGGGCTCCTGTCTTATTGTTGCACTCGCCAATTTTGTCCCATCTTATGCACGAAAGGTGCTCGTGAACGTCCACGAACCTGCATTATTGGGCTTCTGACGTTAAACATGCAGGGCAACGATTCATTTACCTCTGAACATCGAACCAGTCTTTGATATTACATTATTAACCTACAGTGACAACTCAGCCCCTATAAATTGAGCCCCAAACCCTCGGAAAGAATTCACACTCAAAACTCAAACAAGGCCTTACAAAGCTCTCAGTTTACTGCGGGATGTTTTCTCATAAGATCGTCGAAGCCTCAATATTCCTGATCATCCTTGGTAAGATAGGTACACATGTATGTTTCTTCAAGTTTGATAAATTAGGTATTCTACTTGCATCAGACTACTGTGTATTTCAAGAAGAAAAAAATGAAAGTAATAATAATAATAGATGTTTAAATAAACTAGTAAAATGCTCAGGCACGTTGTGCACGTGAATTTAAAATTATTTTTTATTTGAGATTCTTTATTATTTTTTTCCGTACATAACATTATCACGTGGTCCAGCACGAAAGATGCTCGTTCTCGACTACGATTAGGCTCCTGTCTTATTGTTGCACTCGCCAATTTTGTCCCATCTTATGCACGAAAGGTGCTCGTGAACGTCCACGAACCTGCATTATTGGGCTTCTGACGTTAAACATGCAGGGCAACGATTCTTTTAGCTCTGAACATCGAACCAGTCTTTGATAATACATTATTAACCTACAGTGACAACTCAGCCCCTATAAATTGAGCCCCAAACCCTCGAAAAGAATTCACACTCAAAACTCAAACATGGCCTTACAAAGCTCTCAGTTTACTGCAGGATGTTTTCTCATAAGATCGTCGAAGCCTCAATATTCCTGATCATCCTTGGTAAGATAGGTACACATGTATGTTTCTTCAAGTTTGATAAATTAGGTATTCTACTTGCATCGGACTACTGTGTATTTCAAGAAGAAAAAAATGAAAATAATAATAATAATAGATGTTTAAATAAACTAGTAAAATGCTCAGGCACGTTGTGCACGTGAATTTAAAATTATTTTTTATTTGAGATTCTTTATTATTTTTTTCCGTACATAACATTATCACGTGGTCCAGCACGAAAGATGCTCGTTCTCGACTACGATTGGGCTCCTGTCTTATTGTTGCACTCGCCAATTTTGTCCCATCTTATGCACGAAAGGTGCTCGTGAACGTCCACGAACCTGCATTATTGGGCTTCTGACGTTAAACATGCAGGGCAACGATTCTTTTAGCTCTGAACATCGAACCAGTCTTTGATAATACATTATTAACCTACAGTGACAACTCAGCCCCTATAAATTGAGCCCCAAACCCTCGAAAAGGATTCACACTCAAAACTCAAACAAGGCCTTACAAAGCTCTCAGTTTACTGCAGGATGTTTTCTCATAAGATCGTCGGAGCCTCAATATTCCTGATCATCCTTGGTAAGATAGGTACACATGTATGTTTCTTCAAGTTTGATAAATTAGGTATTCTACTTGCATCGGACTACTGTGTATTTCAAGAAGAAAAAATGAAAATAATAATAATAATAGATGTTTAAATAAACTAGTAAAATGCTCAGGCACGTTGTGCACGTGAATTTAAAATTATTTTTTATTTGAGATTCTTTATTATTTTTTCCGTACATAACATTATCACGTGGTCCAGCACGAAAGATGCTCGTTCTCGACTACGATTGGGCTCCTGTCTTATTTTGCACTCGCCAATTTTGTCCCATCTTATGCACGAAAGGTGCTCGTGAACGTCCACGAACCTGCATTATTGGGCTTCTGACGTTAAACATGCAGGGCAACGATTCTTTTACCTCTGAACATCGTACCAGTCTTTGATAATACATTATTAACCTACAGTGACAACTCAGCCCCTATAAATTGAGCCCCAAACCCTCGGAAAGAATTCACACTCAAAACTCAAACAAGGCCTTACAAAGCTCTCAGTTTACTGCAGGATGTTTTCTCATAAGATCGTCGAAGCCTCAATATTCCTGATCATCCTTGGTAAGATAGGTACACATGTATGTTTCTTCAAGTTTGATAAATTAGGTATTCTACTTGCATCGGACTACTGTGTATTTCAAGAAGAAAAAAATGAAAATAATAATAATAATAGATGTTTAAATAAACTAGTAAAATGCTCAGGCACGTTGTGCACATGAATTTAAAATATTTTTTATTTGAGATTCTTTATTATTTTTTTCCGTACATAACATTATCACGTGGTCCAGCACGAAAGATGCTCGTTCTCGACTACGATTGGGCTCCTGTCTTATTGTTGCACTCGCCAATTTTGTCCCATCTTATGCACGAAAGGTGCTCGTGAACGTCCACGAACCTGCATTATTGCGCTTCTGACGTTAAACATGCAGGGCAACGATTCTTTTACCTCTGAACATCGAACCAGTCTTTGATAATACATTATTAACCTACAGTGACAACTCAGCCCCTATAAATTGAGCCCCAAACCCTCGGAAAGAATTCACACTCAAAACTCAAACAAGGCCTTACAAAGCTCTCAGTTTACTGCAGGATGTTTTCTCATAAGATCGTCGAAGCCTCAATATTCCTGATCATCCTTGGTAAGATAGGTACACATGTATGTTTCTTCAACTTTGATAAATTAGGTATTCTACTTGCATCGGACTACTGTGTATTTCAAAAAGAAAAAAATGAAAATAATAATAATAATAGATGTTTAAATAAACTAGTAAAATGCTCAGGCACGTTGTGCACGTGAATTTAAAATTATTTTTATTTGAGATTCTTTATTATTTTTTTTCGTACATAACATTATCACGTGGTCCAGCACGAAAGATGCTCGTTCTCGATTACGATTGGGCTCCTGTCATATTGTTGCACTCGCCAATTTTGTCCCATCTTATGCACGAAAGGTGCTCGTGAACGTCCACGAACCTGCATTATTGGGCTTCTGACGTTAAACATGCAGGGCAACGATTCTTTTACCTCTGAACATCGAACCAGTCTTTGATAATACATTATTAACCTACAGTGACAACTCAGCCCCTATAAATTGAGCCCCAAACCCTCGGAAAGAATTCACACTCAAAACTCAAACAAGGCCTTACAAAGCTCTCAGTTTACTGCAGGATGTTTTCTCATAAGATCTTCGGAGCCTCAATATTCCTGATTATCCTTGGTAAGATAGGTACACATGCAGGATGTTTTCTCATAAGATCTTCGGAGCCTCAATATTCCTGATTATCCTTGGTAAGATAGGTACACATGTATGTTTCTTCAAATTTTATGTATCATTTAGTAACACTGTGATTGGGTCAGCAGCTGTTGTCGCAGCTTCGGCCGTTGCGGACACCGGCGTTGAGCTGAACGACCTGACAGTGGACTTCAGGGAGTCGCTCGATGCCTCGAAACTAACCAAGGCAAATTATAGGAACTTCTTGTCCAGACTACGCAATAAATTGGGCCAGCTTCCTGGAGCGTCACTCATAAACGGCACTGTCGTGTTGCCCATCCAAACCGAGCCACCACTTCGATGGTTCCACCTCACACTACGAGGTCTGGGGGGCAAACAAACTACGATCAGGTATCGCGGGGACAACCTCTATTTTGTTGGTTACCTGATGCAGAATAGCTTTGTAAGGCCTTGTTTGAGTTTTGAGTGTGAATTCTTTCCGAGGGTTTGGGGCTCAATTTATAGGGGCTGAGTTGTCACTGTAGGTTAATAATGTATTATCAAAGACTGGTTCGATGTTCAGAGGTAAAAGAATCGTTGCCCTACATGTTTAACGTCAGAAGCCCAATAATGCAGGTTCGTGGACGTTCACGAGCACCTTTCGTGCATAAGATGGGACAAAATTGGCGAGTGCAACAATAAGACAGGAGCCCAATCGTAGTCGAGAACGAGCATCTTTCGTGCTGGACCACGTGATAATGTTATGTACGGAAAAAAATAATAAAGAATCTCAAATAAAAAATAATTTTAAATTCACGTGCACAACGTGCCTGAGCATTTTACTAGTTTATTTAAACATCTATTATTATTATTATTTTCATTTTTTCTTCTTGAAATACACAGTAGTCCGATGCAAGTAGAATACCTAATTTATCAAATTTGAAGAAACATACATGTGTACCTATCTTATCAAGGATGATCAGGAATATTGAGGCTTCGACGATCTTATGAGAAAACATCCTGCAGTAAACTGAGAGCTTTGTAAGGCCTTATTTGAGTTTTGAGTGTGAATTCTTTCCGAGGGTTTGGGGCTCAATTTATAGGGGCTGAGTTGTCACTGTAGGTTAATAATGTATTATCAAAGACTGGTTCGATGTTCAGAGGTAAAAGAATCGTTGCCCTGCATGTTAAATGTCAGAAGCCCAATAATGCAGGTTCGTGGACGTTCACGAGCACCTTTCGTGCATAAGATGGGACAAAATTGGCGAGTGCAACAATAAGACAGGAGCCCAATCGTAGTCGAGAACGAGCATCTTTCGTGCTGGACCACGTGATAATGTATGTACGAAAAAAATAATAAAGAATCTCAAATAAAAAATAATTTTAAATTCACGTGCACAACGTGCCTGAGCATTTTACTAGTTTATTTAAACATCTATTATTATTATTATTCATTTTTTTCTTCTTGAAATACACAGTAGTCTGATGCAAGTAGAATACCTAATTTATCAAACTTGAAGAAACATACATGTGTACCTATCTTACCAAGGATGATCAGGAATATTGAGGCTTCGACGATCTTATGAGAAAACATCCTGCAGTAAACTGAGAGCTTTGTAAGGCCTTGTTTGAGTTTTGAGTGTGAATTCTTTCCGAGGGTTTGGGGCTCAATTTATAGGGGCTGAGTTGTCACTGTAGGTTAATAATGTATTATCAAAGACTGGTTCGATGTTCAGAGGTAAAAGAATCGTTGCCCTGCATGTTTAACGTCAGAAGCCCAATAATGCAGGTTCGTGGACGTTCACGAGCACCTTTCGTGCATAAGATGGGATAAAATTGGCGAGTGCAACAATAAGACATGAGCCCAATCGTAGTCGAGAACGAGCATCTTTCGTGCTGGACCACGTGATAATGTTATGTACGGAAAAAAATAATAAAGAATCTCAAATAAAAAATAATTTTAAATTCACGTGCACAACGTGCCTGAGCATTTTACTAGTTTATTTAAACATCTATTATTTTTATTATTTTCATTTTTTTCTTCTTGAAATACACAGTAGTCCGATGCAAGTAGAATACCTAATTTATCAAACTTGAAGAAACATGCATGTGTACCTATCTTTCAAGGATGATCAGGAATATTGAGGCTTCGACGATCTTATGATAAAACATCCTGCAGTAAACTGAGAGCTTTGTAAGGCCTTGTTTGAGTTTTGAGTGTGAATTCTTTCCGAGGGTTTGGGGCTCAATTTATAGGGGCTGAGTTGTCACTGTAGGTTAATAATGTATTATCAAAGAATGGTTCGATGTTCAGAGGTAAAAGAATCGTTGTCCTGCATGTTTAACGTCAGAAGCCAAATAATTCAGGTTCGTGGACGTTCACGAGCACCTTTGGTGCATAAGATGGGACAAAATTGGCGAGTGCAACAATAAGACAGGAGCCCAATCGTAGTCGAGAACGAGCATCTTTCGTGCTGGACCACGTGATAATGTTATGTACGGAAAAAAATAATAAAGATTCTCAAATAAAAAATAATTTTAAATTCACGTGCACAACGTGCCTGAGCGTTTTACTAGTTTATTTAAATATCTATTATTATTATTATTTTCATTTTTTTCTTCTTGAAATACACAGTAGTCCGATGCAAGTAGAATACCTAATTTATCAAACTTGAAGAAACATACATGTGTACCTATCTTACCAAGGATGATCAGGAATATTGAGTTTATTTAAACATCTTTTATTATTATTATTTTCATTTTTTTCTTCTTGAAATACACAGTAGTCCGATGCAAGTAGAATACCTAATTTATCAAATTTGAAGAAACATACATGTGTACCTTACTTACCAAGGATGATCAGGAATATTGAGGCTCCGACGATCTTATGAGAAAACATCCTGCAGTAAACTGAGAGCTTTGTAATGCCTTGTTTGAGTTTGAGTGTGAATTCTTTCCGAGGGTTTGGGGCTCAATTTATAGGGGCTGAGTTGTCACTGTAGGTTAATAATGTATTATCAAAGACTGGTTCGATGTTCAGAGGTAAAAGAATCGTTGCCCTGCATGTTTAACGTCAGAAGCCCAATAATGCAGGTTCGTGGACGTTCACGAGCACCTTTCGTGCATAAGATAGGACAAAATTGGCGAGTGCAACCATAAAACAGGAGCCCAATCGTAGTCGAGAACGAGCATCTTTCGTGCTGGACCACGTGATAATGTTATGTACGGAAAAAAATAATAAAGAATCTCAAATAAAAAATAATTTTAAATTCACGTGCACAACGTGCCTGAGCATTTTACTAGTTTATTTAAACATATATTATTATTATTATTTTCATTTTTTTCTTCTTGAAATACACAGTAGTCCGATGCAAGTAGAATACCTAATTTATCAAACTTGAAGAAACATACATGTGTACCTATCTTACCAAGGATGATCAGGAATATTGAGGCTTCGTCGATCTTATGAGAAAACATCCTGCAGTAAACTGAGAGCTTTGTAAGGCCTTGTTTGAGTTTTGAGTGTGAATTCTTTCCGAGGGTTTGGGGCTCAATTTATAGGGGCTGAGTTGTCACTGTAGGTTAATAATGTATTATCAAAGACTGGTTCGATGTTCAGAGGTAAAAGAATCGTTGCCCTGCATGTTTAACGTCAGAAGCCCAATAATGCAGGTTCGTGGACGTTCACGAGCACCTTTCGTGCATAAGATGGGACAAAATTGGCGAGTGCAACAATAAGACAGGAGCCCAATCGTAGTCGAGAACGAGCATCTTTCGTGCTGGACCACGTGATAATGTTATGTACGGAAAAAATAATAAAGAATCTCAAATAAAAAATAATTTTAAATTCACGTGCACAACGTGCCTGAGCATTTTACTAGTTTATTTAAACATCTATTATTATTATTTTCATTTTTTTCTTCTTGAAATACACAGTAGTCCGATGCAAGTAGAATACCTAATTTATCAAACTTGAAGAAACATTCATGTGTACCTATCTTACCAAGGATGATCAGGAATATTGAGGCTTCGACGATCTTATGAGAAAACATCCCGCAGTAAACTGAGAGCTTTGTAAGGCCTTGTTTGAGTTTTGAGTGTGAATTCTTTCCGAGGGTTTGGGGCTTAATTTATAGGGGCTGAGTTGTCACTGTAGGTTAATAATGTATTATCAAAGACTGGTTCGATGTTCAGAGGTAAAAGAATCGTTGCCCTGCATGTTTAACGTCAGAAGCCCAATAATGCAGGTTCGTGGACGTTCACGAGCACCTTTCGTGCATAAGATGGGACAAAATTGGCGAGTGCAACAATAAGACATGAGCCCAATCGTAGTCCGATGCAAGTAGAATACCTAATTTATCAAGCTTTTAAGTAAGAATTAAAAATTAAATTATTCTTGAACATAGAGCTTACTATCCAGTGGCGGACGCAGGTGAAGGCGAATTGGGGCGGTCGCTCCCACTGAAATCCACGTGTACAGGAGATGTGGGGGCGATCGGGCTGTCAAAAGAGAACGCTTTTCAAATTGGGTGTTCGGGTCGGGTTTTAAATCAAATAACCGCCCGCCCGCCCGCCTTCTTCAAAAAAAAGAAAAAAGAAAAAAAAACTAGCGAGCGCCGCCACCCCCGATCTTCTCTCTCCCCCAGCGCCCCCACTTCCGATCCTTTCTCTCTCCCTCTCATCGCCGGAGCGCCGCCACCCCCTGATCCTCGCCCCTTCCGCGCCCCCAGCGTCCGAGCCCTCGATCAAAGAAGCATATCTACGACGGTGGATTCTTCTCGCGATTGTGGCGGGGGCAGGTCCGGTCGGGGGTCTTCTGATCGAGCAGCGAAGGCTGCGAGAAGAAGCTGCAGTACTTGTCCAAGGAGGAGGCCTCGGTCCACGCTAGGCTGAAGAGGAGAGCACACTCCTCGAGGAAGAAGGCCAGGAACATCACCGTCTTCTGCGTGATTCTTGAGGTTAGTCGCTTTCTTCGCAGCAAAAAAATCCAATCTTTTGACTGAAATTCACAATCAAACTATGGATTACAATCTACAATATTGAATTCTTGTATTAGACTTCAAGAGTTGTTTTGTGTATGGGGATATTTGGCGAACTAAATTAGAGCCTTATTGAGCATTTAGAATGTTGCATTTAGAACCCAAAAAGATTAGGGTTTTAGTTTTAGGGTTTTCTGGGGTTTCTTAAGCTGAAATTGACTGGTGGGTAGGTGTGAAAATAGTTTTATCTACTAAACCTTGAAATGAGAAGGAATATTATGGTAATTGTATGTTTTCTGTATTGTGTGTCAGAGAATTAGAAAGGAGAGGGAAAATTTACAAAGCATGGAAATTGTATGTTTTCGATATTACAATGAATTAATCATTCAATGGTTTCAGAACATGGCTCCTCGAAGGGGAGCATTATAATTTAGAGTGGTCGCCCCTTTATCTTTTTGCTAATATTAAATTTTCACTTTTGGTTCATAATGTCTCCGCCCTCACTGAGTGAAAATCCTGCGTACGCCACTGTTACTATCCAATCAAATTGTCACCTAGATTTTGAACCACAAAGGCTCTGGGCTAGTACTTCCTAAGTAACACTTCTTCAATCTGTCAAGCTTAAAATCTTCTTAGTTAATTCAATTTAGTGATATAACGGTGAATGTCTATTAGATGTGTATGCACAGTGTAAATGGAGTGGAGTGGGATGCGGTAACAATGTTATGCAAGTGCCCCTGGATGGTGGCTAAACATGCTATGAGCAAGACGCCGAATTGCATTAACATGGAGTGGACTCAAAAGGGACATGAAAAATGACATTAGGTAAGTATATAGAAGACATGATTTATATTATCAAGTACAATTTAAGATTGGTGTGTGCTAATGCTATCTATGTATTAGGTCTGCAAATGTTGGCTATAATAGTGGCACTACTGGCATGCAATTTGTCCACTCTAGTCTCTAACCTCAACACTATTGATGGGGCGAGTTCCATGCCATTTGGTAACTCTAACATTGGGTCTACGGATGATCCGTGTGTACCTATCAGAGTATCAGATTTACACCAAAGTTTTATTTAAATTCCCGTGTTCTAAATAAAGCTTTAATAAGACTGGTTTTAAATAAAACTTTCGTTAAATCCTGAGAAATGAATTCTTGGGTTCTTAATCTAACTACCAACCACCACGGAATCTGATCGTGGTTCAAACTCGGTCAAGTTTCATGAATGAAAGAAAACTTGGTCGAAAATTTGAAATACAAAAAGATACAGATTTATTTAAAAATTGAGAAAAATCAATGCACAAAGCTTACCCGATATTAATAATGAGAACAAAATAATACTTGAAATTTTTACATGCATTAGCACATGCACTTGTGCAATGTAATTAGATTTTGTTTGACAATTGATGCCATACGCCATATCAGTTAAAATGGTACTGTGCCTGTCTGTTTGTGTAAAGTTATTGTGGCCGTGTAGTTGGAGATAGTCATTCAATTTGATTAGATTCATCCCGTTATTTTTATTTTTCTATTTTTCTCTTTTATATGTGGTTTGGGTTAAGTGAGGATATTCTACAACTCCTTAGGAAGTGTCAAGTTTACCATATAGAACCTGGTGATCTTTTTTCTGACCATGTTGAAAATTTGTCTTTGGCTGAACCAATGATGATTTGTTCACCAATCTTTACCAATCTTGCATTTCGACATGAATATGTCTCAGATTGCAAGTCCATTTTACACTCTTGCTCATTCAGTGACATGCCAATTGCTGCATGCAGGTTTTGAAATTTCCTGTGATAGTAATGGTGGCCTTGAAGGACATAGTCCCTGCAGCCACCAACACCGTGAACACGCAGTTCATAGTTCTGGAGAAGAGCAACACGATCCTGGACGGGAAGGAGACTACGTGCTTGTCCCTGGTCGCCGATGAGACTGCCTCGGTTCACTTCCAGATGTGGGGGAGCGAGTGCGATGCGTTTGAGCACGGGGACATAGTTCGTCTCACCAAAGGGATATTCTCCTACCACAAGAAAAACCTCGTGCTGAGAGCGGGCAAGAAGGGGAGGGCGGAGAAGGTTGGAGAGTTCACCATGCTGTTTGTTGAGGCCCCCAACATGAGCGAGATCCAGTGGGGCCGCGACCCCAACAATCCGAAGAAGTTTGTGAAGGAGGAGGGTGTTGTTTCTACTCATTCCCGAATGTTTGCGCCATTGCCATAGCAAGGGTGTTGCTGAACAATTTGGTTTAATTGTCACACTGGCTGTGCATTTCTTTCTTCTTGAAAGGAATGTTTTATTTCGATTTTGTTTGTCTTGGATGTGCATTGAAGTTTGTTACATCCCCAAGCTAACATTCTGTGTATAAAGCTCTCAGTTTCAGAGTTTGATTTAATCTCTTGTGAGTTTTTTTTTTCCATTGTTTGTGTCACCTTTAATCCTTTTGAAGTTGAAAATTTTTGTTCTCAGTCTGCAAAAAGGTGCTCAAAAAGGTGCTCGTGAACGTCCACGAACCTGCATTATTGGGCTTCTGACGTTAAACATGCAGGGCAACGATTCTTTTACCTCTGAATATCGAACCAGTCTTTGATAATACATTATTAACCTACAGTGACAACTCAGCCCCTATAAATTGAGCCCCAAACCCTAGGAAAGAATTCACACTCAAAACTCAAACAAGGCCTTACAAAGCTCTCAGTTTACTGCAGAATGTTTTCTCATAAGATCGTCGAAGCCTCAATATTCCTGATCATCCTTGGTAAGATAGGTACACATGTATGTTTCTTCAAGTTTGATAAATTAGGTATTCTACTTGCATCGGACTACTGTGTATTTCAAGAAGAAAAAAATGAAAATAATAATAATAATAGATGTTTAAATAAACTAGTAAAATGCTCAGGCACGTTGTGCACGTGAATTTAAAATTATTTTTTATTTGAGATTCTTTATTATTTTTTTCCGTACATAACATTATCACGTGGTCCAGCACGAAAGATGCTCGTTCTCGACTACGATTGGGCTCCTGTCTTATTGTTGCACTCGCCAATTTTGTCCCATCTTATGCACGAAAGGTGCTCGTGAACGTCCACGAACCTGCATTATTGGGCTTCTGACGTTAAACATGCAGGGCAACGATTCTTTTACCTCTGAACATCGAACCAGTCTTTGATAATACATTATTAACCTACAGTGACAACTCAGCCCCTATAAATTGAGCCCCAAACTCTCGAAAAGAATTCACACTCAAAACTCAAACAAAGCCTTACAAAGCTCTCAGTTTACTGCAGGATGTTTTCTCATAAGATCGTCGGAGCCTCAATATTCCTGATCATCCTTAGTAAGATAGGTACACATGTATGTTTCTTCAAGTTTGATAAATTAGGTATTCTACTTGCATCGGACTACTGTGTATTTCAAGAAGAAAAAAATGAAAATAATAATAATAATAGATGTTTAAATAAACTAGTAAAATGCTCAGGCACGTTGTGCACGTGAATTTAAAATTATTTTTTATTTGAGATTCTTTATTATTTTTTCCGTACATAACATTATCACGTGGTCCAGCACGAAAGATGCTCGTTCTCGACTACGATTGGGCTCCTGTCTTATTGTTGCACTCGCCAATTTTGTCCCATTTTATGCACAAAAGGTGCTCGTGAACGTCCACGAACCTGCATTATTGGGCTTCTGACGTTAAACATGCAGGGCAACGATTCTTTTACCTCTGAACATCGAACCAGTCTTTGATAATACATTATTAACCTACAGTGACAACTCAGCCCCTATAAATTGAGCCCCAAACCCTCGGAAAGAATTCACACTCAAAACTCAAACAAGGCCTTACAAAGCTCTCAGTTTACTGCAGGATGTTTTCTCAGATCATCCTTGGTAAGATAGGTACACATGTATGTTTCTTCAAGTTTGATAAATTAGGTATTCTACTTGCATCGGGACTACTGTGTATTTCAAGAAGAAAAAAATGAAAATAATAATAATAATAGATGTTTAAATAAACTAGTAAAATGCTCAGGCACGTTGTGCACGTGAATTTAAAATTATTTTTTATTTGAGATTCTTTATTATTTTTTTCCGTACATAACATTATCACGTGGTCCAGCACGAAAGATGCTCGTTCTCGACTACGATTGGGCTCCTGTCTTATTGTTGCACTCGCCAATTTTGTCCCATCTTATGCACGAAAGGTGCTCGTGAACGTCCACGAACCTGCATTATTGCGCTTCTGACGTTAAACATGCAGGGCAACGATTCTTTTACCTCTGAACATCGAACCAGTCTTTGATAATACATTATTAACCTACAGTGACAACTCAGCCCCTATAAATTGAGCCCCAAACCCTCGGAAAGAATTCACACTCAAAACTCAAACAAGGCCTTACAAAGCTCTCAGTTTACTGCAGGATGTTTTCTCATAAGATCGTCGAAGCCTCAATATTCCTGATCATCCTTGGTAAGATAGGTACACATGTATGTTTCTTCAAGTTTGATAAATTAGGTATTCTACTTGCATCGGACTACTGTGTATTTCAAGAAGAAAAAAATGAAAATAATAATAATAATAGATGTTTAAATAAGCTAGTAAAATGCTCAGGCACGTTGTGCACGTGAATTTAAAATTATTTTTTATTTGAGATTCTTTATTATTTTTTTCCGTACATAACATTATCACGTGGTCCAGCACGAAAGATGCTCGTTCTCGATTACTATTGGGCTCCTGTCATATTGTTGCACTCGCCAATTTTGTCCCATCTTATGCACGAAAAGTGCTCGTGAACGTCCACGAACCTGCATTATTGGGCTTCTGACGTTAAACATGCAGGGCAACGATTCTTTTACCTCTGAACATCGAACCAGTCTTTGATAATACATTATTAACCTACAGTGACAACTCAGCCCCTATAAATTGAGCCCCAAACCCTCGGAAAGAATTCACACTCAAAACTCAAACAAGGCCTTACAAAGCTCTCAGTTTACTGCAGGATGTTTTCTCATAAGATCGTCGGAGCCTCAATATTCCTGATCATCCTTGGTAAGATAGGTACACATGTATGTTTCTTCAAATTTTATGTATCATTTAGTAACACTGTGATTGGGTCAGCAGCTGTTGTCGCAGCTTCGGCCGTTGCGGACACCGGCGTTGAGCTGAACGACCTGACAGTGGACTTCAGGGAGTCGCTCGATGCCTCGAAACTAACCAAGGCAAATTATAGGAACTTCTTGTCCAGACTACGCAATAAATTGGGCCAGCTTCCTGGAGCGTCACTCATAAACGGCACTGTCGTGTTGCCCATCCAAACCGAGCCACCACTTCGATGGTTCCACCTCACACTACGAGGTCTGGGGGGCAAACAAACTACGATCAGGTATCGCGGGGACAACCTCTATTTTGTTGGTTACCTGATGCAGAATAGCTTTGTAAGGCCTTGTTTGAGTTTTGAGTGTGAATTCTTTCCGAGGGTTTGGGGCTCAATTTATAGGGGCTGAGTTGTCACTGTAGGTTAATAATGTATTATCAAAGACTGGTTCGATGTTCAGAGGTAAAAGAATCGTTGCCCTGCATGTTTAACGTCAGAAGCCCAATAATGCAGGTTCGTGGACGTTCACGAGCACCTTTCGTGCATAAGATGGGACAAAATTGGCGAGTGCAACAATAAGACAGGAGCCCAATCGTAGTCGAGAACGAGCATCTTTCGTGCTGGACCACGTGATAATGTTATGTACGGAAAAAAATAATAAAGAATCTCAAATAAAAAATAATTTTAAATTCACGTGCACAACGTGCCTGAGCATTTTACTAGTTTATTTAAACATCTATTATTATTATTATTTTCATTTTTTTCTTCTTGAAATACACAGTAGTCCGATGCAAGTAGAATACCTAATTTATCAAACTTGAAGAAACATACATGTGTACCTATCTTACCAAGGATGATCAGGAATATTGAGGCTTCGACGATCTTATGAGAAAACATCCTGCAGTAAACTGAGAGCATTGTAAGGCCTTGTTTGAGTTTTGAGTGTGAATTCTTTCCGAGGGTTTGGGGCTCAATTTATAGGGGCTGAGTTGTCACTGTAGGTTAATAATGTATTATCAAAGACTGGTTCGATGTTCAGAGGTAAAAGAATCGTTGCCCTGCATGTTAAACGTCAGAAGCCCAATAATGCAGGTTCGTGGACGTTCACGAGCACCTTTCGTGCATAAGATGGGACAAAATTGGCGAGTGCAACAATAAGACAGGAGCCCAATCGTAGTCGAGAACGAGCATCTTTCGTGCTGGACCACGTGATAATGTTATGTACGAAAAAAATAATAAAGAATCTCAAATAAAAAATAATTTTAAATTCACGTGCACAACGTGCCTGAGCATTTTACTAGTTTATTTAAACATCTATTATTATTATTATTTTCATTTTTTTCTTCTTGAAATACACAGTAGTCCGATGCAAGTAGAATACCTAATTTATCAAACTTGAAGAAACATACATGTGTACCTATCTTACCAAGGATGATCAGGAATATTGAGGCTTCGACGATCTTATGAGAAAACATCCTGCAGTAAACTGAGAGCTTTGTAAGGCCTTGTTTGAGTTTTGAGTGTGAATTCTTTCCGAGGGTTTGGGGCTTAATTTATAGGGGCTGAGTTGTCACTGTAGGTTAATAATGTATTATCAAAGACTGGTTCGATGTTCAGAGGTAAAAGAATCGTTGCCCTGCATGTTTAACGTCAGAAGCCCAATAATGCAGGTTCGTGGACGTTCACGAGCACCTTTCGTGCATAAGATGGGACAAAATTGGCGAGTGCAACAATAAGACATGAGCCCAATCGTAGTCGAGAACGAGCATCTTTCGTGCTGGACCACGTGATAATGTTATGTACAGAAAAAAATAATAAAGAATCTCAAATAAAAAATAATTTTAAATTCACGTGCACAACGTGCCTGAGCATTTTACTAGTTTATTTAAACATCTATTATTATTATTATTTTCATTTTTTTCTTCTTGAAATACACAGTAGTCCGATGCAAATAGAATACCTAATTTATCAAACTTGAAGAAACATGCATGTGTACCTATCTTACCAAGGATGATCAGGAATATTGAGGCTTCGACGATCTTATGAGAAAACATCCTGCAGTAAACTGAGAGCTTTGTAAGGCCTTATTTGAGTTTTGAGTGTGAATTCTTTCCGAGGGTTTGGGGCTCAATTTATAGGGGCTGAGTTGTCACTGTAGGTTAATAATGTATTATCAAAGAATGGTTCGATGTTCAGAGGTAAAAGAATCGTTGTCCTGCATGTTTAACGTCAGAAGCCAAATAATGCAGGTTCGTGGACGTTCACGAGCACCTTTGGTGCATAAGATGGGACAAAATTGGCGAGTGCAACAATAAGACAGGAGCCCAATCGTAGTCGAGAACGAGCATCTTTCGTGCTGGACCACGTGATAATGTTATGTACGGAAAAAAATAATAAAGAATCTCAAATAAAAAATAATTTTAAATTCACGTGCACAACGTGCCTGAGCGTTTTACTAGTTTATTTAAACATCTATTATTATTATTATTTTCATTTTTTTTCTTCTTGAAATACACAGTAGTCCGATGCAAGTAGAATACCTAATTTATCAAACTTGAAGAAACATACATGTGTACCTATCTTACCAAGGATGATCAGGAATATTGAGGCTTCGACGATCTTATGAGAAAACATCCTGCAGTAAACTGAGAGCTTTGTAAGGCCTTGTTTGAGTTTTGAGTGTGAATTCTCTCCGAGGGTTTGGGGCTCAATTTATAGGGGCTGAGTTGTCACTGTAGGTTAATAATGTATTATCAAAGACTGGTTCGATGTTCAGAGGTAAAAGAATCGTTGCCCTGCATGTTTAACGTCAGAAGCCCAATAATGCAGGTTCGTGGACGTTCACGAGCACCTTTCGTGCATAAGATGGGACAAAATTGGTGAGTGCAACAATAAGACAGGAGCCCAATCGTAGTCGAGAACGAGCATCTTTCGTGCTGGACCACGTGATAATGTTATGTACGGAAAAAAATAATAAAGAATCTCAAATAAAAAATAATTTTAAATTCACGTGCACAACGTGCCTGAGCATTTTACTAGTTTATTTAAACATCATTTATTATTATTATTTTCATTTTTTTCTTCTTGAAATACACAGTAGTCCGATGCAAGTATAATACCTAATTTATCAAACTTGAAGAAACATACATGTGTACCTATCTTACCAAGGATGATCAGGAATATTGAGGCTCCGACGATCTTATGAGAAAACATCCTGCAGTAAACTGAGAGCTTTGTAAGGCCTTGTTTGAGTTTTGAGTGTGAATTCTTTCCGAGGGTTTGGGGCTCAATTTATAGGGGCTGAGTTGTCACTGTAGGTTAATAATGTATTATCAAAGACTGGTTCGATGTTCAGAGGTAAAAGAATCGTTGCCCTGCATGTTTAACGTCAGAAGCCCAATAATGCAGGTTCGTGGACGTTCACGAGCACCTTTCGTGCATAAGATAGGACAAAATTGGCGAGTGCAACCATAAAACAGGAGCCCAATCGTAGTCGAGAACGAGCATCTTTCGTGCTGGACCACGTGATAATGTTATGTACGGAAAAAAATAATAAAGAATCTCAAATAAAAAATAATTTTAAATTCACGTGCACAACGTGCCTGAGCATTTTACTAGTTTATTTAAACATATATTATTATTATTATTTTCATTTTTTTCTTCTTGAAATACACAGTAGTCCAATGCAAGTAGAATACCTAATTTATCAAACTTGAAGAAACATACATGTGTACCTATCTTACCAAGGATGATCAGGAATATTGAGGCTTCGACGATCTTATGAGAAAACATCCTGCAGTAAACTGAGAGCTTTGTAAGGCCTTGTTTGAGTTTTGAGTGTGAATTCTTTCTGAGGGTTTGGGGCTCAATTTATAGGGGCTGAGTGTATGACCCGGGAAAGGAGAGAGACGAGAATTTGCGGTAAAAGTTTTCCTTGAATCAAATGAAAAGGATTACAACAAAAATTGTTCCTTCCGGTTACAAGGGAGGGAGAATATTGAATCTTGAATTCCCCCTTTGTTTAATGCTGGGTTCTTCGTGTGGCGGTGGAGAGTGAATCTTGTTCTCCGTTGACCAGATGACCGTCCTTCTGGGATCTCCTCTTCGGCCGGTAGGAAGAGTAACTCAGCTCTGTCTACCAAAACTCTCGAAGAGAAGGTAGGCGAAAGGTAGCTCGTACGCAACGAACTTGCTGAAGAGTTGATCTGCTTCTTTTCTCTCTGTGTCGCCCTCTTGTTGCTGATTGCCAAAAGTTTGACCTTGATGCTGATCGCCCAAAAAAAGTCCTCCTTCTTCATAGCGACGGGGCTATTTTTAGAGGTTTAGGGGGTGATCGTGCCCCCTAAAAGTGCTCCACGATGAGGGGCCACTTCCCGCTACTTGTGCGGTGAATGGCCCGTAATCCGGGTGGTTACAACTGAGGCGCGGGTGTCAGGCCGACGCACCTTGATGCTGAGACGCGGGTATCGAGCCGACGTGCCTTGATGCTAAGACGCGGGTGATAGTGCCAACGCGCCTTGATGCTGAGACGCGGGCCAACGCGCCTTGATGCTGAGACGCGGGTGATAGTGCCAACGCGCTTTGATGCTGAGACGCGGGCCAACGCGCTTTGATACTGAGACGCGAGCCAACGCGCCTTGATACTGA
This sequence comes from Agave tequilana, assembly GCA_038442645.1. Taxonomy (NCBI): domain Eukaryota; kingdom Viridiplantae; phylum Streptophyta; class Magnoliopsida; order Asparagales; family Asparagaceae; genus Agave; species Agave tequilana. The sequence continues at coordinate 61,325 of JAVJIF010004930.1, forward strand.
GACGCGGGCCAATGCGCCTTGATGCTGAGACGCGGGCCAACGCGCTTTGATGCTGAGACGCGGGCCAACGCGCCTTGATACTGAGACGCGGGCCAACGCGCCTTGATGCTGAGACGCAGGTGGTAGTCCCTCGCGTCTAGAGCTTGAAACTTTGCTTCTCAATGGCTTGTCCTCCAGTAACTTTTGGACAGCCTACAGAACCCCCTCCAAAGTTTTCGATATTCCGCAGTTAACTGGGACGGATTTCGAAATACTTTGGACTCTAGCTGAATTCACCTTCGTGACTGGACTGTTGATGCTCCGGGTTCGATCTTATCTTTTGGTCTTCGCGAGTGTACTGTTGAAACTCTTTGAAACCACCAGAGTTGATCATGTTGAGTGTCTAGATGCACAGTCTAAACCTCCCCGATTGCTTTTAGTCTTGTCACGAGTGTGCTTTAAGCCAGGAGTGGTTGGTCGTCTGCTTGCGTCAGTGTACTGTTTGAACTGATTTTGCAGAAGCAGGAGGCCGAACGCAGGTTCTTTTCAAAAAGCCGAGATGGTACTGCTGTAAAGACGCGATTTCTATAGGGCGCGTCCTTTGGCAATGGAGACGCGATTGATCTTCATAAGACAGACGCGATGTTCAGCTGAAGACACGAACTTCGGGGAGACGCATCTTTTGAATATAGACGCGATTGTCTGGGCGCATTTATGGCGATGCTGACGGGGCATATCCATCGAAGAGACATGGCCGTCGGGTGCGAGTCTGTGCCGTGTCATGATTACGCCGCCAGCTGGCCTGGGGAACCGGCAGGATTTCACCTTTTGGCGCGCGGATTTCCCGGTTCATTAACTGAACCGCGCCACGTGTCAAAGGATGACTCGCCGCGGAGCCGTGGCGCATGATCTTCTCTGTTCAAAAGATGATTTGGTTCCACGCGTCAAGCGGTGACTCGCTGCAGCGTCTATCGGGCCACACGCCGCGTATCGTTGCGTCTTATCGGGCCACACGCCGCGTATCTTCGCAAATCCTTGTGCCTATAAATAGTCGCAGTTAGAGAGATACCTCTTCTTCTCCGAACGCACTTGCTCAAGAAAGAGAGTTCTCTTCTTCCTCTGTTTGAACTGTTCATCTCCATTACTGGACTTTTGAACTATTCATCTCCATTTACTGGAATTAAAGATGGCACCCAAGACCAAGCCAACCGCATCTTCTTCACGGGCGACCGCCGCCGAGGCCCAAAGGGGTGTTTCTTCTGCGCAGGACGCTGCTTTCCCAGGTATAATGCCCTTTTAGGCGTGGATTTCGCCATTAATGGAAGCCCATAGAACCCTAAGAATTTTTAACACAAGATATAACTCGTGTTTGATTCTCAGACGCGGTCTCAGACGCAATCTTTGAGTTGATAACCGTGGCGCGGGTTTGGACCCTCGCGCCATTGTGCCCTGCGCTTCAGATTCTTCACTTAGAATATTTCTAATTGTGAAGAGTTCAGACGCGGACTTGGTTTACAGAACGCGGATTTGATCCTTGCGTTCTGTTTCATCAGCTGCTGATTTTGATGAATCTGGCATCCGAGTTCAAGCACTTAGATATCTGGGGATGTGAAAGGAAGGGAGTTACTCTCCTTAACTTCTGGCGATTATGGTGATGGAAGGGTTAAGGTGGATAACTCCCTTCTTTTCGCGCCCAGAAGTGACATCAAGGAGAATGTGGTGGAGACGCGGATCCTGCAGGTCTGGACGCGGATTTGATAACTCCTGCGTCCAGCATCTCTTCCGCGTTTGGACGCGGACTTGCAGGTCTGGACGCGGTTTTGATAACTCCTGCGTCCAGTATCTCTTCTGCGTTTGGACGCGGACTTGCAGGTCTGGACGCGGTTTTGATAACTCTTGCGTCCAACATCTCTTCCGCGTTTGGGTTAGGAACACTTAGCATATAAAGTATCTAACTAAGTGTCTTTTCCTTTTGCAGTGCCCCGTACTCCTGCCTCACTCGCCAAGACGCGCCACTTTGGACACGTAGGTGGTGCTGACCAGGACTTGACCTTTGTGCTACGAAGGACTGCCCCTGTGACTGCTGACAAGTCGCCGGCTCGCAAGGAGAGGCTCTCTAATGTTGACGTGAGAACTCTTCGGGTACTTATGACCGATGCGGCATTCACAACGGATGCTCGCGTCAAGTTGGAGAAGCCTGCCTTCTTCTTCGGAGATCGTATCGACGACGGCGGCTATCGTGTGTATGACGGAACTTATAAATGGCTCCGTCAGATAAAGGGTGGAAGATTCTTTCTTCCGGACATGGAGAGGATGTTCCCGCTGTCCTACTTCCAGCACATGTCCGTCCCTCGGAAGATGGAATGGGACATTTCTCGATATGTCCCCGAGATTACCCTCGGCGATTTGGGTTCCCATAAAGTGCATCGTCATGATAGCCATGACAGGTCGGTTCTCGGCCTATTCCCTGGGTCGCGCAAGTCTGAGGTTCGGCGGGAGAGATACCACAACTTGGCACTACCTTCCTCAACGCGTTCATGGAAGCGGAGGGTGATTATCCGGTCGGGTTCCATGCGCCCGGGTGGGTCCATTCCACGGAGAACTACTGGTGGGGCAGAATGGTAGGTTTCGTCCTCACCGATCTTGGGAATCTGCTACAGCACGTGGGACTGTACGTGGCGGTCAGGGCCGTACAGTGGGGTATCCCACCAGGCTCTCATAACTTTTTTGGGATCCTGGAGCGCTACAATCCGCTAACGGGGACGTTCTTTACCCCGGTCGGAGAGATGGGCCTTGCAATGCACGAGCTACATGAGGTCTCGGGGCTATCAACAGGGGATATCCCATATGAGGAATATGTCCCGACCACTAAGGAGCTCCACCACTTGAAGAAAGAGTTTCCTGGGGTGTACGAGACTTATTGGGAAGTGATGTGTCACTTCCACATTTGTGGTCAGATAACCACCTGGCGGTCGCAGGGAGCCAAGCAACTGTCTTGGGCCAGTTACTTATTTAATGGTATCGATAGTAAAGATACTCTGATAACCCGACTGGTTCCCAGTTCCGACAGGGAGATTGAAGACAGGATCGACCAGGCTTCTGAAGGCTTCTACACCACGGTCTCGAACGAGGACGGTTTCGACCCTGACCTGGTTTTTGAGAGCTTCCACCATCAAGCCCGGACCCCAATCTCCGATAGGGCACTGTTGGCAGGCTTCTTGATGCTGTGGCTGAAGCGTTGTGTGGTGCCCACGTTGCCACATAAAGTTATTGTTGCTGACGTGGTGTACCCGGCGGTGCTCCTGGCTCATAGCAACCCTATAGCCCTTCTCCCGGCCATGGTGGCTGGTATTCAGAGCGGGTTGCGGGCGCTAAACAAGAGTTTCTGCGAGGCGCCGAAAACTACCGACTCCCACGGCAAGCCGTATGTCGACTCAGAGGGGAATCCGACGGTGAAGCGTCCTAACCCTCGGATCGAGCTGCCTTATACGTACCTTCTGGCTTGGTACGTGATGCACTGCCCTTCTTTGATGACGGCGGTGCGTTGGAGGGAGAGTTCCGTCCCATTTGTACAGCGGTTGGAGGGTTCGAGGTGGAGTGACGTTTACATATATTACGTCCGAAAGCGACTTTCAGATCCCGCGAATTACCAGATCAATCGCTGCTTCCCCGAGATCCCTGGTGCATCTTCCGGGGATCTATGTACTGATTCCGCGGGCTCAGATGGCTTCACGAGGTTGTCCACGGGAGCGTTTTGGTGGTTGATCAATATCCGACCCGGATATGTGCTTTTCCGGCAGGGGACTTCATGCACCATCGAGCCGTACATGCCGAATCGTTTCGCTCGACAGTTCGGCTACGATCAACTCTACGTCGGGAATCCCAACGCTCGACTCGCCTTCGAAGGGAACTTGTTCGAAGGTGCTCGGGCTTGGTACTACAGAGTGGCCGGAGGGACGGGAGCAACTTTCCGTCTACCTATCGAGGGGCCCAAGTGCCGCATGAGTTTCAGCTTCTGCACCTGGTACTTTCAGGTTAACCAGTCACCGGACTTTGCTCCGGGGTCTTCATGTATTGAGAGTATCAATGTAAGTCTCGAGGCAAGGTCAGAGTCTGGTAAGCCCTCGAAACTCACCGAACAGTACCTGAAGGCCCAGAAGAAGGTCGGGAGAAGATCGGGAAGGGAGCCGCGGGCAGTAAGGGCGGAGCCGCGGGCAGCAAGGGCGGAGCCACGAGCAACAAAGACTCGTGGGGTGGTGAGCAAGCGTCGTCAACGCTCTGCTTCAACTGCTGAACCTGCTCCCAAGAGGGTTCGGGGAGACTTGACAACCGAAGTCTCCCGTTCTGAAGACATCCCTGCTGTCGTTGAGGTACCGAGGGAAGAAGACATAGCTGAAGAGGATATTCCTTTAGTCCGTCCCCCTAGGTCGAGCAGCAGATACCGCAGGTCTGCGGAGGAAGGGGAGCTCGTCGACAGAGCCATCTCCGCTGATGAGGATGAGCAACTAGAGGTCGACATCATGAGTGGAGGAGATGTCGATATTCCGGGGATTTCAGTTCGACCCAGGTCTTTACTTACTCATGAAGGGAGAGATGAGGTACAGCAACCTGGGTCGCCTTGTGTCTTCATTACCAGTCCTCGGGCAGTTGACCCCAGTCCTACCACTGGGATAATTGGTGGCAAGGCTCCGGTTGCAGAAGTCTCGCGCGAGGCGCTATCGTCTTCCTCACTCTCAGGGGAAAGCGAGTTTGAAGACGTGGTTGACTATGGTGATGAACCCGTTTTTCCTGATCCGAGAAAGTTCTCCCATATCTCGGAGGAAGAAATGTACGGGGGTGAGTCATCAACGGTGTCGCAGCCGGCGATTGTTCCCGCGGGAGGTACTCTTTTCACCTTTTGGCCTAATTTCCCTTTTTAATTTTGAAGAGGAGGCTTTAACATTCTCCTTTTTTTTTATGTTGCAGGATTGGCTGAGAATGTCGAGGCTGCACCCTCCTCGCAGATCGAGAAAATGGTACAAGAGTTGACCCAGCCAGAAGGGGCTACGGCTTTGGTTGCCGAGATAACTCCAGCGAGGGCAACTACTGATGCTGGGGAGGCTTCTCCTTTGCCGGCAGAGGAGGTAACCCCTAAAGCCGGGGCAGAACCCATTCTGCCGGGTGAAGGGGTTACTATTGAAGCCAGGGAGACTTCCACTCTGCAGGATTTGCCCAAGGATTCGGCGTCTCTGGACCTCCCAGATGGTAAGGAAGTTTCTGATATTTTAAATGTTTCGCTTTTCTCCTTTGTGGCTAATGTCATAATAACTTGCAGAGAGGACTGAGGGGGCTCAGATGGAGAGTCCGACGGTCGGTACCTTTCCAGAAGGCCACGCAGCTCAGGTCTCGGCTGAAGCTTCTGAAGAGGTTGCGCTTACTACTCCATCATTAGCTGTGGAGGTTCCTGCAGAGACAACACCTCCGGAAGCGCCAGTGGCCAGTCTCGCTCTTGACGTATCGACGGTCAGCACGACTCTTGCGCAAAAAGAGCCGGCTTGCACCCCTTTTCCCATGATAGAAAGGGGGTCGGGGAGTACCTTGGGTGATGATACCATGGATTTCCTGACACGCAAGACGGTGCAGCAGTTCCTTGACGCGATGCGATCGTGCATCGATTTTATCCTGTCTGGGCGTAGCTCTTTTGATTTTGCCCGGACGTTTCTTGGAAACATGGTCGGGAACATCGAATTAACTGGAGGCTCCTCGCTTGTTAAGTCGTGTATGCTGTTGGTGGAGCGATTGGGAACTGACCTGAAAGAGCTGAAGTCTTTGGACAATGCTAGCTCTTCTCAAGAAGCCCAGGTCATCTTGACTAGGCTCTTAGCCAACCAGGAACGAGAGCGACAGGATGTGGAAGCACAAGTTGCTGAAGAGGTCCGCAATCTCGAGCGTCTCCAAGCTGAATGTCAGAAACTGGCTGACGATTCAATGGAATCCGAGTTCATCCGGCAAAACGCAGAGCTCGCCATTACCAATGCTCGGTCGGCCATTGCTAAAGCGGAAGCCATGATTGCGGATAATGAGAGGACGCTTGTCACCATCCGGAAGAGGCTGGAGGAGCAACAAGCTGCGAAGGCTCGGGCTGAAGAAAGCCAGACCATTCATTCCTCCAGGTTGGAATCTTTGCAAGCACAGCTGGCTGCAAAACCCTTTTTATCTGAAGAGGAGTTGTGGGTCCAAGCCATGATGGAGGCTGAGAAGGCACGTCAGCACGAGATGCATTGTCTCAAGGAACATATTCGTTCTTTGCCGGTTCAAGACTTTTAGCCTTTTCTCCTTCTTCCCTCCCCCTTTTTTTTTTGTAAAGAAGAGGACACTCTATTAGAGTGTTTGTATCCACTTTTACTATCTTCGATATAATAAAAGTTTCTTTTGAAATTTTGTTCCATCTTCTTTGTTTAGCTGTGGATGAATTCAACTCCCTGATCACTGGCTGTGAATATTGAACTTAGGCAAGACTAAGTTCTTTCAATGAGACGCGGCGTAGACTCTAAGTCTTCTTGATAAGACGCGGCATTGATCTATAGAGTGAGACGCGGTCATCATTCAATAGGAACTTAGATTTCACTAAGTCCTTTTGATGAGACGCAGCGTCAATCACAGGGTGAGACGCGAATTTGTCTTGCTGAGCAGGACGCAGATAGAGCAGACGCGAGGGACGCAGCATTATTTGCTGAAGGGACGCGACTTTGAGTCACGTGGACGCTCCTTTAAAGCGCGGGTGGATGCCTTTTAATTTGAGAACGGTGACGCGTATTCTTAGACGCGGCTTTCCCATCTGCGTTTAATGCAGCCGGACGCGACTTTGCTGTCTGCGTTTGATGCAGCCTGACTTAAAGATTTTATGAGATCTTTGACCGTCAAGTCTTCACTGACGATTGAACGTCAAGTCTTTACTGACGTTTGGGAAACCAGGTCATCCGTTGTTTTCCAAGGCAGTTGTCCACGCGTCAATTTTTCATTGGACTTGGGCGTTTTAACGCTCTTTAATGCAAAACCAGCGCTGGCGGTTGGAGACCAGTGTCTGCGACGGTTCCCAAAGCGACGCTCCACGCGTCAGTCTCTCATTGGACCTCGGCAGTCGTGCGGCCACCAAGGCAACGGTTCCGATTAGCGCACCATTAATGACAGTTATTAGGGTCTGCCTATAAATAGGGCTGACCCTATTCCTCTTTGACAATCCAGACCTTGGATTGCTCTTTCTTTGGTTTGCTCTGAGAAGTCTCGCCTCCTTCAAAGTCCCTAAAAGGGATCCTGTGTTCATGGATAAAGATGGCTCTGTGGATGAAGACGACCCAGGGCTTTTATGCTCCTGTTTGGTCTCTTCAAGAAAAAGCGTCTCTTGGATCATCTTGCTCGTTCGCGTTTGGATGCAGAGAGCCCAACTCTCGGTAGAGGCCTCTGCCGGTATGCTATCCCGACCTGCCGTGATGTTTTTAGTTCACCCAAGTTTGCATTTTGGCATAATCACCTGGAATTTTCTCATGAAGTCTGAGTTGGTGCATTCCTTCTGGAATCTGCGCCACCAACTTCCCCTCTGGACGCAAGTGCTGAAATCCTTGGCGCGGGCTTTGCTCGTTAAGCTGGCGTTTAAGGCCATTAACTTGAGCGAATTCTAAATTGGGCTGAAATTTTCAGACCCGAATCTTGCAACTCTTGTTTATTCAACAGGGAGATGGCAATTTTCGGCGTCTGAAGTTTCTCGCGTCTTGTGCTTTTAAACGCGGGCGTAGAATGAGACCGCGTTTTGATTCGCGTTTGTCTCTGCTGACGCAGCAGTTTGGCTCACCGCGTGGGTCATTCCCGCGTCTGCTTGGCTGACTGCGTGGATCATTCCCGCGTCTGCTTGGCTGACTGCGTGGATCATTCCCGCGTCTGCAGTCTGCATTTGCGACTTAGTTTTCTCTGTTGAAACATGCTAAGTTGCAGATTGTTCTGATTCCTTTGTTTCATTCCTTGCAGGTAGACTTGCTAGTTTGCTGGGCCCCTGGAAGGATGCTTTGGCCGGCGAACTTGTTCGATGTTCACCTATAAGAGAGTATATTATGGTCCTCGTCACCTATAAGAGAGTATATTACGTCTCTGATGAGGACCCAACCCTCGCCAAGGTCTCTTCAGATCTGCTTCGCCATTCATGCCTGCTGGCAAGAGATGGTCAGGCTATGCATGACGGCGATGAGGGTTCCGGCGGTTGTGGTGGCGGACAAGATCCGCTTCCTCTCCCACTCCAGAAGTCACATCAAGGACTCGTCATGTCTGCTGATGGTCTGCTGGGGGAAGAGATGTTCATAAACGAAGGGTTGCAGGACTTTCTGCTGCCACCGGACCTCAAGAACACCATTGCTCTTAGCTTAGTCAGCTAGGGCGCTTTCGATGTTTACATCATGCATCGTGGTGTAACCAGCTTCTATTGTAGCCACAAAACATCGCGCACTTGGAATCAGACGCGGCTTATAAGGAGTGAGTGCAACCTCTGAGAGAGAGAGGGACTTCTTTGTACTCCTTAATTGTAACACTCAATCTTATTGGATAAGAGAGTGTTTAAGAGAGCGTTTTGTATCACTTTCATATGTTCGGAAATAAATAAAAGTGACACTTTTCTTTTTGCCTCTTTCATTGTCTTGAACTTTTTATCTTAGACTCGTAGAAGCAAAGAATTTTTGACTTTGTTAAAATTATGATGGTAACTTTAATAAGTCAAATTTTGTAGGAGAAGATCCTATTTCAGGAACTCTCACAATACTGTCAGAGGTGTAATATTAACTTGACAGAGATGAAAATTTCGATGAACCTGCCACTTTATAAGAGAAAGTGACAAGCAGAATTGGTACCCCCAGGAAGGGTGAACCTTTCTCAAGTGTTTGGGATTAACTTGACTGAACTCAACTGGGGATTTGATGGAAACACTGTTGACGGTGTAGTATTAACCTAACAATATTTTAGGTAGACTTGTTATTCTGTTGAAGAGAATAACAAGTGGGACTAGACTCGTGGGGAATCTAGGAAAATTTGTTACCGTCAGAGGTGTGATATTAACTTAACGGGTTGAAAGTGGTCTTGTCAGAAGTGTAATGTTAACTTGACAAGGACGTGAGTCAGAGGTGTGATATTAACTTAGCTCAGAAGTTCACTGTTATAGGTGTAATGTTTAACTTGACAGTGAGGGTAATGCTAGAGGTGTAATGTTGAACTTAGCATTGGTCATCTCGGCTTGGATAAGGAAGTCCGAGGGAAAGTCATGGCCATAGGTGTATTGTTGAACTTAGCAATGACTTGGATGCTAGAGGTGTGGTGTTAACTTAGCATCATCCATTTCAGCTTCGATATGGAAGTCTGAAGAAAAGTGACTGTCAGAGGTGTGATATTAAACCTGGCAGAAACTTGATCACTGTTTAGAGGTGTGGTGTTGAACTTTAACAGCAATTTGTCAGAGGTGTGATGTTAACTTGACAAAGATTGTCTCATGATGAGAGCAACTTTGAGGACCTGTCATTCTATTGGTGAGAATTGACAAGTGAAAGTTTGAAGTGCCAGAGGTGTAGTGTTAACTTGGCAAATTTGAAAATTTGGTATTCCGTGTAGAGTTGACAAGCAAAATTTGTACTCGACAAGGAATATTAAAAAGTTTCCATTACCAGAGGTATAGCGTTAACTTAGTAATGGTTGTATTTTGTAGACCTACCATTCTGTGGATGAGAATTGGTAGGGGATTTTGGAAGAAGGAGTGGAGCCAAGTCCACTTTAGGATTTTTAGCAAACCCTCAGCTATCAACGGATTTGAGGTGCCTTTACCAACTACCGTTTGAGTTGGGCTAGCCATGCTATTCCCCTCAGCATGATGAGTTGTCGAAGACTTATGTTGGGCTTAGAAGCCAACATTTTCCTCTATCCTTAGCCGTCGGAGGCGTTGGATATCAATGAAGAAGCTCTTCTTCTTTTGATCAGAGGTGTACTTTTAACTTGATCAGCAGAAGAATACCGTCTAAGGATAGTATTTCTTCAGGAACCTGCCATTGATCGGCATCATGAGTGTATCGCCGTTTGAAGTTATGAGGCGATATGATCCATTTGAGTAGACTGACTCTACTACAAATGGTCCTTCCCATTTGGGTTGGAATTTTCCTTTTGTCTTGTGCGTCATCACCATGGGTCTTCTGACGGCTAAGACAAGATCGCCTTTCTTGAAAGTTCGTACTTTAACTTTCTTGTTGAAAGCTCTGGTGATTCGAGCCTGGTAGAGCTCGATTTGCTGTTGGGCTTGCAGGCGCTTGTCGTCTAAGGCCTCCAACTCTTGGAGTCGCTGTCGATGCTTCTCCTCTGTTGTCATCTCCGCTGTCAAGGCGACACGTAGAGATGGAATTTGAATTTCTAATGGGAGCACGGCCTCACAGCCGTATACCAAGGAAAATGGCGTGGCTTTAGTTGGGGTTCGCACAGTTGTGCGGTAGGCCCATAAGCATTCACCCAGTTTGTCGTCCCAGTCTCGTTGACTTTTCGAGACAAACTTTTTGAGAAGCTTGCCAATAGTCTTGTTGAAAGCTTCTGTGAGGCCATTGGCGGCAGGATAGTATGCCGTTGAGGACACACTCTGGATTCTGAACTTAGCGCAGAATCTCTGGAAAGCCTGGCTGATGAACTGGGGTCCATTGTCATGGACAATTCGCCGAGGTACGCCGAAACGGTAAATAACGTGATGTTTCACGAACTTGATCACGTTCGACGACTTGACCTCCTTCAAAGGGATGGCTTCAGCCCATTTGGGGAAGTAATCGGTTATCGCCAGAATGAACCGATGTCCTTTGATGATGGCGGGCTGATAGGACCAACCACGTCCATGCCCCACATTTCGAATGGCCAGGTAGAGGCCGTAGAGTGGAGATAGCCTGGCGCTTGATGGATAAAGTCGCCATGCACTTGGCAGGCGTGACATTTCTTGGCATAAGTAACGGCATCAGCAATCATCTTAGGCCAATAGTAACCCAACCTTTGGAGTCGATGTGCCAGTTTTGGGCCAGGTTGATGGGCTCCACACATACCGTCGTGGGCCTCTTTCAATACCTCTTGTGCTTCGTTTGGTGAGAGGCACCGGAGTAAGATCCCGTCATGCGATCGACGATACAATGTTCGCGTAATCGCATTATAATAGAATTTGGGGGCTTTCCTTCGAATGGCAGCCGCTTCTTTGGCGTCCTCAGGAAGGATGTCATACAAGACGAAATCAATGTAGGGGAACCGCCAGTCTCTAGGTTCTGGACCGGTTGACGCTTCAAGTGCTTCTTCGCGGTGACGACCTCCCGTTGACTCCTGATAATCCTCGAGAGCATTTCTCGGGCAATACAGGTCGTGGCTGTAGACGAATATCTTCTCCATTGCTCCAGCTGGCAGAGCTAAGGAGGCAGCCAGGGAGGCGAGTGCATCTGCGTGCGCATTTTGCCTGCGCGGTACATGGTCGATGTAGAAGCTTGTAAATCCCTCGGCCATGTGGATAGTTGCATTGTAATAAGGTACCAAGTCTTCATGTCTGACTTCGTACTCCCGCGAACTTGGCTGACGATGAGCTTGGAGTCGCCGTATGCCTCGAGATTTTTAACGCCAATCTCATCGGCGAATTGCATCCCAATCAAAAGAGCGTTGTATTCTGCCACATTATTGGAACAAGGCTCGGTCAGTGAGACAGCTCGGGGAATCACATAATTTTGTGGGGAGACGAGTATCACTCCTACCCCTGCTACTATGTGTCCCTTCGGGCTTGTTCTTGATGCACCGTCGAAGAAAGTTGCCATACTTGACTTTCGAACGATGTCTGAGTCAGGCAGACTTCAGCAACTTCATCTGGGAGATCCTCGTAGAGTTTGACTGCCCTCGGATCTGGGTGTTCAGCTAAGAAGTCTGCCACCACTTGTCCTTTAATAGCCTTTTGTGGCAGAAAATGCATCTCATATTGGGAGAGCAATATGGCCCATTTTGCCAGTCGGCCATTTAACGATGACGGTTTAGTCATAAGTAACCTCAGAGGGTTGACTTTTGATATGACATTTATAGTTTGGCCTACCAGATAGTGTCGCATTTTCTGGATAGCGAACACCAGTGCCAAACATTCTTTCTCGATCGGGTTATACCGATGTTCGGCTCCGATCATTGTTCTACTTAGATAGTAGATTGCTTGCTCACGTCCCTGATCGTCATTCTGAGCTAGTAGAGCTCCCAAAGAATGATCCATTGCTCGGACGTACACCAGAAACGGCTTTCCGGATACTGGAGCTGCAAGGACTGGTAGTTGGGTGAGGTATTGCTTGATTTCCTCGAATGCTTGTTGGCAAGCGTCATCCCAAATGAATGAGACACCCTTCTTCATCAGCTTAGCGAAGGGTTGGCATCTTCCGGAAAGGTTTGAGATGAACCTGCGGATGTACGCCAATCGTCCTTGTAATCCCCTGAGCTCCTTGAGGCTTTTCGGGGGTTGCATTTCCTGGATAGCGCGGATCTTTTCCGGGTCCAAATGGATTCCGGTGGAGGTTACAACAAATCCTAAGAATTTGCCACTGGCCACCCCCAGGAAGGACTTTGTGGGATTCATCTTCAATTGATGAGCCCGCATGATGTCAAAGACCACCTTCAAGTCCGCTATGTGATCACCTTTAGTGCGGCTTTTTACCGCGATGTCATCAACATAACATTCCACCGTTTTGCGTATTTGCTGATGGAAAATGACATTCATGGCCCTTTGATATGTTGCCCCTGCATTTTCATTCCGAAGTCCGAAGGTGTTGTAGCAATACACTCCTAGGGGTGTCCTGAAGGAGGTGTGCTTTTCGTCATCAGGATACATCTTGATTTGATTGTATCCTGAGAATCCGTCCATGAAGGACATTCGTTCGAATCCACAAGTATTGTCAATCATGACATCTGTGATCGGCAATAGGAATTCGTCCTTGGGGCAGGCCTCGTTTAGATCACGGAAGTCGATGCAGATCCAGATTTTTCCGTTCTTCTTGGTGACGGGGACGATGTTGACTACCCAGTCGGGATGCTGTTCTTCCCTGATGAAGCCAGAATCAATAAGTTTTCTGACTTCTGATTGAATTGCCTCCATTATTTCTGGGCGAAACCGTCGCTGCTGTTGTTTGACAGGCTTTTCGTCCGGATTGATGTTGAGGCGCGGTACATGGCCACTTGCGGATCAAGTCCTGGCATATCTTCATAATTCCAGGCGAAGACGTCTATATACTCCTGTACAAGAGATATTAGACCCTTCTTCTCTGAAGGTGACAGGCCGTCACTTATGAAGATGGGCTTAGGGTTGGCCTCATCTCCTAGGTTGATCTGAACAACCTTGTCTTCTGTGGGTGGCTCACGTTGTTCGAAGCGGGTATCCAAAGGCATTTAAATGTTTGATCCAAGGGTCTGTATCAGATTGGATCATTTCTTCATCTCCGTCTTCCAGGTGGCTTGTTGAACCATGCTCACTGAACAGTTCCTTGAAGATGTTGCCGACACTGAGATTTGACTCCCAAGATGATGTGTCTGAAGAGTAATCGTTGCTCGACGATTCTTGAGAATCGGAGGCTGATGGGACCGGAGTTGATACATAGCCCAACCCCCGGCGCGTCCGATGATAATAATCGGGGGTCTTTCCTTTCGGCACAAAGGATCGGAGTAGCGTTCTCCTTCCTCTGCCGAAGTTCAACCCGGGTCTGTTGGTTAGATCATACCCCATGCATTTCATCATTTGAGCGCTTTTGGTTCATAATGACTGAGCTGAGGGGATTCCTCTTCACCTTCCGAATCTTCGCGGGGCATTGGCTCAGATGAGATTCGCCCAAAGAGAATTGGTTTTGGCCTTTCCGTCTGGCTGGAACCATGAATATAGATTCTTGCGCATTACCATTGTCTCGGTATGTCTCGAAGGACGACTTCACTGGTACATGCAACGATGTCAAAGCATCTACTGCCGACCAGGGATCGTCATCTATATCAGTGCTAGTGTCTGACGGTATTGAATCAGAAGCACACACAGGAAAATACGCAAAATCTAAATCTTCATTAATATACCAACCGCCTACATCATCGGTGGTATAATCGACATTGGGCTTATTAGTGCCTGTTACAAGTGGTTCTAACTCCCACAGGCACTCTTCTTTCTCGGGCTCAATATCAGCCTCATTACCAGAGTCTGGCTCCTTTGGTTGCGGGGTTCATTTGACTCCTCAGGATCCTGATATAGGAGGGAGTCAGTGAAATAATTTTCGACCCCTTTAAACGGATACCTCTCGACTATCAACGTTTGAATTGTTCCACTCCCGTCAATGTATTTCATGACCTGGTGGAGAGTGGATGGAACGATGGAATTGCGGTGAATCCACGGTCGTCCCAGCAATAGATTGTAGGAAGTGTCGGCGTCGATAATGTAGCATGTCACTTCCGACCTGAGGCTTCCAATCTGACACCTGAGCTTGATTTTCCCCATTGGCCGGGTCTGGTTGGCATTGAACCCATAGATAGTCGTTTGGGTAGGGCTCAAACGATGGGTAGGAATGCCAAGATGTTGCATGACTCGGCGAGGCATGATGCTCAATGCGGACCCTGGATCTACCTGGATGCGGTTTACCTCAGACGATCCAATATACCCTGTGAAGTACAGGGGTCGATCATGCTTCCCTTTAACCTGCATATCATCTGCTGTGAAGGTAATGCAGGGAGCATTTGGGGAGGGTGTGGAGACAATCCTCTACATCTTCCTCCTTCGGCACCTGGGTCATAAAGACCTCAGCATTTGCCAGAGCTTCTCTGGTAGACTTTGATAGTCTAAGAAGTTCATACAAGGTAATGCGTGCCGGAATGTTGGCCAATTGAGCCAGGACATCAAAGCGGTAAGGTGCCGTAGATCCTTCCACAATGCCCTTTTGAAGGGCTCGAGAAAATCGAGTCTCCTTCTGCTTCTCCACAGGTGGCTTTGTGGAGGGCCTGACTGGCTCCGCAGTTGATTGTGGAGGGGCTACTGCCGTCTCGCCGTATTGTTTCAAGTAGGGCTGTCCTAAACGAGTCCCCGTCGTTGGTTGGTTGGGCTCTGCGGTCAAGACTATCGTTTCCTCCTCTGAGTCGGTCAGTGAAGGGATATTAGTCTCCGCTTCTCGGGAAGAGGCGCATACCACGTTGCAAGATGAGGCTTTTGCCTTGCCTTTGGATTTCCTGTTGGTCACAGTAGTCCATTACAGTGCATCGACAAGGTCAGGGTGGACCCACATGATTTCCCCTTGAGGCGTAGGGTCGGTACCAAGCCTTTCTCTTGCTGCTGGTGAGGGTCTGTGTTGCTATTCTCAGTTCTCCTCTTGGAATAGGGACCACCCCCGCAGGCGTTGGGGGTTGTCTTCCGAACTGGAGAGCTGACGTCACATTGGCCGTCACCTTCTTCTGCTCTGGTCGGAGCTTTAACACTTCCGCGTCAATCAGAGCTTGAAGGACATCCTTGAAGACGTAGCAGCTTTTGGTAGGATGTCCCAACATCCTGTGATACATGCAGTAGTTGGGGTTGTCGGTTTTGCCGACTTCCTCTGGGCGCCTAGCTTCAGGGAGCTTCAGTCGGTTGCTCTTGTTGAGTAGTTTAAAGAGCGAATCGACATGTTCCTCTTTGAAGGAATATTGCTTGTTGGCGCGAGGCTGACTTGAAGAGCCACTCGCCGGCCTGATTGAGGTTTGGCGAGAGATTTGGTCTTCGTTGCCAAATTATCCTTCCGCTTTGTTTGGAGGGATGTGTCTGGCGCACGCCTGGTCGACCTTTCCGGTCTAGGCTTACCTCCGCTCCTGACGCGGGCGACAATCTCCTCAGCCTGTTCACCTTGTTGGACCAATTGCTTCCAGGTGCGGCTTTCAGCAACTCCTATTTGAGCAAGGAGTGAGGTTTGGAGATTGTGGCGGCATGTTTCCACCAGGGTGGCCTGGGTCATACCGCTTGGACACCGGAGTGCCATGTTCCGAAATCTTTCCACGAAAGATTTGACGGACTCCCTTTCCGCTGTTTGGTAGCCAAAAGGGTGGGCATCGTCACTTCGGAGTCATCTTCGAAGAAGCGTGTTAAGAACAGCTTCTCTAGATCGCCCCAGTTCTTGATAGAACCTTCTGGGAGCTTCATAAACCATTCAAAGGCCAACCCTTTCAGGGTGCCGATGAACAGACGCGCCAGAATAGCATCATTGTCTACTACATTCCCGGTTTGGGATTTGAAGTAGTAGATGTGCTGATTGGGTGACCCCTTCCGTCGAATGCTTGGAGGGTCGGAGCCTTGAACTTAGGAGGGTATGGAACTAAGTCCCACTCAGCCGGATAGGGCCGGACCACTCCTACTTCTTGGAGGTCTTTGCGATTGGCAAGGGCCTCGAGGCGTCGTTCCAATTGACTCATCCTCTTAGCATGAGTCTTCTCCTGGTCTTGGGATGAAGATTTGGACGAGTTCGAAGTAGATCGCCGCGCCTCTTCAGAAGGTGCGGAAGATGAGCTTTCTCCCTTTCTCCCTTTGCCCTTCGACCTCCTAGGAGGAGATCTCCCTCTGTCTTCAAGCAACTGCGCAAGCGCCTGCTTGATGGAGTCGATAGATGCCTGTTGAGAAAGGATCATATCCATTTGCGCCTTCTGGATCTGCTCCAAACGTTTGGTCGTCTCGTCAGGAGTGCCTGTCATGTAAGCAGAGGCCTCCTTCTCGACGGAAGAGTTCGATGCCCTAGATTCCACTACGGCGGAGTGAGAATCGTTCACTTCAACGCCGTGGGCTAAGGCATTATAGTCAATTGGGGGAATGGCCCCCGTCCGGGTACGAGTGTATCGATACACCCCTTCCGGTTCAGAGTCAGACTCGGACTCATCTGAGCCGACTGCAATTTGTTTTCCCTTGCTCCTGCTTGTCATATTTGCAGTGAGCTCCGGGTACTCAACGTCAGAGAAGGTCCTCCTTCTGTGGGGCGTCTTCTTTTAGCTGACGGAGGAATCAGGGTCAGCTGTCTGATCAAAGACTGCTGGTTCACGCCTGATTCGCAATGGCATCCAGAGAGTATGGAGATAAGCCGTTGGCAGCAGCATGTCGAAGTGACCTGATTGGCACTTCTTTTCTTTGTCAAGTAATCCCTCAAATCCATGGTAGGGGGATTGAAAGGATTAGCCTCGCAACGTCGAAGACGGGAGGCATCCATGTGCTGTACAGCCTGGACGCGGGCATTGGGGACGCGGTTCTCGCGACGCGGCTGTGTAACGCGCGTCTGGCGTCTCTGCTGAGATGAAACGCGAATCTCGCGTTGCTGCCTGGTGCGTCTGGGCAGAGACACTTGAGAGAGGATGGACTGCTGGCCCCACGCCTGTGGGCGCGTGCTTCTTGCGTTGGACGAGACGTAGAAGCTTCGTCTCGACGCTTGGTAAGTTGGTCTTCAGAGGACTCAACTTGAGGAGTCGCGCGTTTGGGGCGCCAAACGCGGATTTCACGTACTGGACGTGGCGCGGGTAAGGCGCGAGATTGTACGTCGCGTCTAGCCTCAGTTGGACAACCAACGGTTCCAACTTGCAGTTGACGCGCACGTCTCCTCTGTCGACGCTCAGCATTCCGGTTGCGTCGAGGAGGTGGAGAGAAACTAACAACATCCTGATGTTGAACATCAGGGAGTTTAACCACGCGGGTCTCCTGAGAGACGTTGACGCGGGTTTTCTGTGCGCCGGAGTTGGTCGCAACAGCAACTGTGCTTGGGATCACGTGGGCCTTCTGAGAGGCGTTGACGCGTGAACTTTGCTGGGCACAGTGGGCAGCAGCAGCAGGCGCGCCAAGAGAGCTTCAGGTCGGGCTTCGGGGCCATTCCCCGCCGAGACCCTGCGACAGACGCGGGTCTTTGGGCTCTTGGAGCCAGAAGAGAGAAACTCTTCATATTTCGCCTGGTCGAACTCGACGACGAGTGATTCGACGATCTTCCCCTTACAGAGGACGTCATCCTGCGCCACGATCTGTTCGTCAGTGACGAAAGTAGTCCCCAGCGGAGTCGCCATCTCTTGTATGACCCGGGAAAGGAGAGAGACGAGAATTTGCGGTAAAAGTTTTCCTTGAATCAAATGAAAAGGATTACAACAAAAACTGTTCCTTCCAGTTACAAGGGAGGGAGAATATTGAATCTTGAATTCCCCCTTTGTTTAATGTTGGTTCTTCGTGTGGCGGTGGAGAGTGAATTTGTTCTCCGTTGACCAGATGACCGTCCTTCTGGGATCTCCTCTTCGGTCGGTAGAAGAGTAACTCAGCTCTGTCTACCAAAACTCTCGAAGAGAAGGTAGGCGAAAGCTAGCTCGTACGCAACGAACTTGCTGAAGAGTTGATCTGCTTCTTTCTCTCTCTGTGTCGCCCTCTTGTTGCTGATTGCCAAAAGTTTGACCTTGATGCTGATCGCCCAAAAAAAGTCCTCCTTCTTCATAGCGACGGGGCTATTTATAGAGGTTTAGGGGGTGATCGTGCCCCCTAAAAGTGCTCCACGATGAGGGCCACTTCCCGCTACTTGTGCGTGAATGGCCCCGTAATCCGGGTGGTTACAACTGAGGCGCGGGTGTCAGGCCGACGCACCTTGATGCTGAGACGCGGGTATCGAGCTGACGCGCCTTGATGCTAAGACGCGGGTGATAGTTGCGCCAACGCGGCCGCGATGCTGAGACCGCGGGCCAACGCGCCTTGATGCTGAGACGCGGGCCAACGCGCCTTGATGCTGAGACGGTGATGGCCAACGCGCCTTTGATCTGAGACGCGGGCCAACGCGCCTTGATACTGAGACGCGGGCCAACGCGCCTTGATGCTGAGACGCGGGCCAACGCGCCTTGATGCTGAGACGCAGGTGGTAGTCCCTCGCGTCTAGAGCTTGAAACTTTGCTTCTCAATGGCTTGTCCTCCAGTAACTTTTGGACAGCCTACACTGAGTTGTCACTGTAGGTTAATAATGTATATCAAAGACTGGTTCGATGTTCAGAGGTAAAAGAATCGTTGCCCTGCATGTTAACGTCAGAAGCCAAATAATGTAGGTTCGTGGACGTTCACGAGCACCTTTCGTGCATAAGATGGGACAAAATTGGCGAGTGCAACAATAAGACAGGAGCCCAATCGTAGTCGAGAACGAGCATCTTTCGTGCTGGACCACGTGATAATGTTATGTACGGAAAAAAATAATAAAGAATCTCAAATAAAAAATAATTTTAAATTCACGTGCACAACGAGCCTGAGCATTTTACTAGTTTATTTAAACATCTTTTATTATTATTATTTTCATTTTTTTCTTCTTGAAATACACAGTAGTCCGATGCAAGTAGAATACCTAATTTATCAAACTTGAAGAAACATACATGTGTACCTATCTTACCAAGGATGATCAGGAATATTGAGGCTCCGACGATCTTATGAGAAAACATCCTGCAGTAAACTGAGAGCTTTGTAAGGCCTTTTTGAGTTTTGAGTGTGAATTCTTTCCGAGGGTTTGGGGCTCAATTTATAGGGGCTGAGTTGTCACTGTAGGTTAATAATGTATTATCAAAGACTGGTTCGATGTTCAGAGGTAAAAGAATCGTTGCCTGCATGTTTAACGTCAGAAGCCCAATAATGCAGGTTCGTGGACGTTCACGAGCACCTTTCGTGCATAAGATAGGACAAAATTGGCGAGTGCAACCATAAAACAGGAGCCCAATCGTAGTCGAGAACGAGCATCTTTCGTGCTGGACCACGTGATAATGTTATGTACGGAAAAAAATAATAAAGAATCTCAATTAAAAAATAATTTTAAATTCACGTGCACAACGTGCCTGAGCATTTTACTAGTTTATTTAAAACATATTATTATTATTATTTTCATTTTTTTCTTCTTGAAATACACAGTAGTCCAATGCAAGTAGAATACCTAATTTATCAAACTTGAAGAAACATACATGTGTACCTATCTTACCAAGGATGATCAGGAATAGAGGCTTCGACGATCTTATGAGAAAAAATCCTGCAGTAAACTGAGAGCTTTGTAAGGCCTTGTTTGAGTTTTGAGTGTGAATTCTTTCTGAGGGTTTGGGGCTCAATTTATAGGGGCTGAGTGTATGACCCGGGAAAGGAGAGAGACGAGAATTTGCGGTAAAAGTTTTCCTTGAATCAAATGAAAAGGATTACAACAAAAACTGTTCCTTCCGGTTACAAGGGAGGGAGAATATTGAATCTTGAATTCCCCCTTTGTTTAATGCTGGGTTTTTCGTTGTGGCGGTGGAGAGTGAATCTTGTTCTCAGTTGACCAGATGACCGTCCTTCTGGGATCTCCTCTTCGGCCGGTAGGAAGAGTAACTCAGCTCTGTCTACCAAAACTCTCAAAGAGAAGGTAGGCGAAAGCTAGCTCGTACGCAACGAACTTGCTGAAGAGTTGATCTGCTTCTTTTCTCTCTGTGTCGCCCTCTTGTTGCTGATTGCCAAAAGTTTGACCTTGATGCTGATCGCCCAAAAAAAAGTCCTCCTTCTTCATAGCGACGGGGCTATTTTAGAGGTTTAGGGGGTGATCGTGCCCCCTAAAAGTGCTCCACGATGAGGGGCCACTTCCCGCTACTTGTGCGGTGAATGGCCCCGTAATCCGGGTGGGTACAACTGAGGCGCGGGTGTCAGGCCGACGCACCTTGATGCTGAGACGCGGGTATCGAGCCGACGCGCCTTGATGCTAAGACGCGGGTGATAGTGCCAACGCGCCTTGAGCTGAGACGCGGGCCAACGCGCCTTGATGCTGAGACGCGGGTGATAGTGCCAACGCGCTTTGATGCTGAGACGCGGGCCAACGCGCTTTGATACTGAGACGCGAGCCAACGCGCCTTGATACTGAGACGCGGGCCAACGCGCCTTGATGCTGAGATGCGGGCCAACGCGCTTTGATGCTGAGACGCGGGCCAACGCGCCTTGATGCTGAGACGCGGGCCAACGCGCCTTGATGCTGAGAGACAGGTGGTAGTCCCTCGCGTCTAGAGCTTGAAACTTTGCTTCTCAATGGCTTGTCCTCCAGTAACTTTTGGACAGCCTACAGAACCCCTCTAAAGTTTTCGATATTCCGCAGTTAACTGGGACGGATTTCGAAATACTTTGGACTCTAGCTGAATTCACCTTCGTGACTGGACTGTTGATGCTCCGGGGTTCGATCTTATCTTTTGGTCTTCGCGAGTGTACTGTTGAAAACTCTTTGAAACCACCAGAGTTGATCATGTTGAGTTTCTAGATGCACAGTCTAAACCTCCGATTGCTTTTAGTCTTGTCACGAGTGTGCTTTAAGCCAGGAGTGGTTGGTCGTCTGCTTGCGTCAGTGTACTGTTTGAACTGATTTTGCAGAAGCAGGAGGCCGAACGCAGGTTCTTTTCAAAAAGCCGAGATGGTACTGCTGTAAAGACGCGATTTCTATAGGGCGCGTCCTTTGGCAATGGAGACGCGATTGATCTTAAAAGGCAGACGCGATGTTCAGCTGAAGACGCGAACTTCAGGGAGACGCATCTTTTGAATATAGACGCGATTGTCTGGGCGCATTTATGGCGATGCTGACGGGGCATATCCATCGAAGAGACATGGCCGTCGGGTGCGAGTCTGTGCCGTGTCATGATTACGCCGCCAGCTGGCCTGGGGAACCGGCAGGATTTCACCTTTTGGCGCGCGGATTTCCCGGTTCATTAACTGAACCGCACCCACGTGTCAAAGGATGACTCGCCGCGGAGCCGTGGCGCATGATCTTCTCTGTTCAAAAGATGATTTGGTTCCACGCGTCAAGCGGTGACTCGCTGCAGCGTCTATCGGGCACACGTCGCGTATCGTTGCGTCTTATCGGGCCACACGCCGCGTATCTTCGCAAATCCTTGTGCCTATAAATAGTCGCAGTTAGAGAGATACCTCTTCTTCTCCGAACGCACTTGCTCAAGAAAGAGAGTTCTCTTCTTCCTCTGTTTGAACTGTTCATCTCTATTACTGGACTTTTGAACTATTCATCTCCATTTACTGGAATTAAAGATGGCACCCAAGACCAAGCCAACCGCATCTTCTTCACGGCGCGGCCGCCGCCGAGGCCCAAAGGGGTGTTTCTCTGCGCAGGACGCTGCTTTCCCAGGTATAATGCCCTTTTAGGCGTGGATTTCGCCATTAATGGAAGCCCATAGAACCCTAAGAATTTTTAACACAAGATATAACTCGTGTTTGATTCTCAGACGCGGTCTCAGACGCAATCTTGAGTTGATAACCGTGGCGAGGGTTTGGACCCTCGCGCCATTGTGCCCTGTGCTTCAGATTCTTCACTTAGAATATTTCTAATTGTGAAGAGTTCAGACGCGGACTTGGTTTACAGAACGCGGATTTGATCCTTGCGTTCTGTTTCATCAGCTGCTGATTTTGATGAATCTGGCATCCGAGTTCAAGCACTTAGATATCTGGGGATGTGAAAGGAAGGGAGTTACTCTCCTTAACTTCTGGCGATTATGGTGATGGAAGGGTTAAGGTGGATAACTCCCTTCTTTTCGCGCCCCAGAAGTGACATCAAGGAGAATGTGGTGGAGACGCGGATCCTGCAGGTCTGGACGCGGATTTGATAACTCCTGCGTCCAGCATCTCTCTCCGCGTTTGGACGCGGACTTGCAGGTCTGGACGCGGTTTTGATAACTCCTGCGTCCAGTATCTCTTCTGCGTTTGGACGCGAACCTTGCAGGTCTGGACGCGGTTTTGATAACTCCTGCGTCCAGCATCTCTTCCGCGTTTGGGTTAGGAACACTTAGCATATAAAGTATCTAACTAAGTGTCTTTTCCTTTTGCAGTGCCCCGTACTCCTGCCTCACTCGCCAAGACGCGCCACTTTGGACACGTAGGTGGTGCTGACCAGGACTTAACCTTTGTGCTACGAAGGACTGCCCCTGTGACTGCTGACAAGTCGCCGGCTCGCAAGGAGAGGCTCTCTAATGTTGACGTGAGAACTCTTCGGGTACTTATGACCGATGCGGCATTCACAACGGATGCTCGCGTCAAGTTGGAGAAGCCTGCCTTCTTCTTCGGAGATCGTATCGACGACGGCGGCTATCGTGTGTATGACGGAACTTATAAATGGCTCCGTCAGATAAAGGGTGGAAGATTCTTTCTTCCGGACATGGAGAGGATGTTCCGCTGTCCTACTTCCAGCACATGTCCGTCCCTCGGAAGATGGAATGGACATTTCTCGATATGTCCCCGAGATTACCCTCGGCGATTTGGGTTCCCATAAAGTGCATCGTCATGATAGCCATGACAGGTCGGTTCTCGGCCTATTCCCTGGGTCGCGCAAGTCTGAGGTTCCGGCGGGGGAGATACCACAACTTGGCACTACCTTCCTCAACGCGTTCATGGAAGCGGAGGGTGATTATCCGGTCGGGTTCCATGCCGGGTGGCGGTGGGTCCATCCACGGAGAACTACTGGTGGGGCAGAATGGTAGGTTTCGTCCTCACCGATCTTGGGGATCTGCTACAGCACGTGGGACTGTACGTGGCGGTCAGGGCCGTACAGTGGGGTATCCCACCAGGCTCTCATAACTTTTTTGGGATCCTGGAGCGCTACAATCCGCTAACGGGGACGTTCTTTACCCCGGTCGGAGAGATGGGCCTTGCAATGCACGAGCTACATGAGGTCTCGGGGCTATCAACAGGGGATCCCATATGAGGAATATGTCCCGACCACTAAGGAGCTCCACCACTTGAAGAAAGAGTTTCCTGGGGTGTACGAGACTTATTGGAAGTGATGTGTCACTTCCACATTTGTGGTCAGATAACCACCTGGCGGTCGCAGGGAGCCAAGCAACTGTCTTGGGCCAGTTACTTATTTAATGGTATCGATAGTAAAGATACTCTGATAACCCGACTGGTTCCAGTTCCGACAGGGAGATTGAAGACAGGATCGACCAGGCTTCTGAAGGCTTCTACACCACGGTCTCGAACGAGGACGGTTTCGACCCTGACCTGGTTTTTGAGAGCTCCACCATCAAGCCCGGACCCCAATCTCCGATAGGGCACTGTTGGCAGGCTTCTTAATGCTGTGGCTGAAGCGTTGTGTGGTGCCCACGTTGCCACATGAAGTTATTGTTGCTGACATGGTGTACCCGGCGGTGCTCCTGGCTCATAGCAACCCTATAACCTTCTCTCCCGCCATGGTGGTGGTATTCAGAGCGGGTTGCGGGCGCGCTAAACAAGAGTTTCTGCGAGGGCCCGAAAACTACCGACTCCCACGGCAAGCCGTATGTCGACTCAGAGGGGAATCCGACGGTGAAGCGTCCTAACCCTCGGATCGAGCTGCCTTATACATACCTTCTAGCTTGGTACGTGATGCACTGCCCTTCTTTGATGACGGCGGTGCGTTGGAGGGAGAGTTCCGTCCCATTTGTACAGCGGTTGGAGGGTTCGAGGTGGAGTGACGTTTACATATATTACGTCCGAAAGCGACTTTCAGATCCCGCGAATTACCAGATCAATCGCTGCTTCCCCGAGATCCCTGGTGCATCTTCTGGGGATCTATGTACTGATTCCGCGGGCTCAGATGGCTTCACGAGGTTGTCCACGGGAGCCCTTTGGTGGTTGATCAATATCCGACCCGGATATGTGCTTTTCCGGCAGGGGACTTCATGCACCATCGAGCCGTACATGCCGAATCGTTTCGCTCGACAGTTCGGCTACGATCAACTCTACGTCGGGAATCCCAACGCTCGACTCGCCTTCGAAGGGAACTTGTTCGAAGGTGCTCGGGCTTGGTACTACAGTGTGGCCGGAGGGACGGGAGCAACTTTCCGTCTACCTATCGAGGGGCCCAAGTGCCGCATGAGTTTCAGCTTCTGCACTGGTACTTTCAGGTAACCAGTCACCGGACTTTGCTCCGGGGTCTTCATGTATTGAGAGTATCAATGTAAGTCTCGAGGCAAGGTCAGAGTCTGGTAGCCCTCGAAACTCACCGAACAGTACCTGAAGGCCCCAGAAGGAGGTCGGGAGAAGATCGGGAAGGGAGCCGCGGGCAGTAAGGGCGGAGCCGCAAGCAGCAAGGGCGGAGCCACGAGCAACAAAGACTCGTGGGGTGGTGAGCAAGCATCGTCAACGCTCTGCTTCAACTGCTGAACCTGCTCCAAGAGGGTTCGGGGAGACTTGACAACCGAAGTCTCCCGTTCTGAAGACATCCCTGCTGTCGTTGAGGTACCGAGGGAAGAAGACATAGCTGAAGAGGATATTCCTTTAGTCCGTCCCCATAGGTCGAGCAGCAGATACCGCAGGTCTGCGGAGGAAGGGGAGCTCGTCGACAGAGCCATCTCCGCTGATGAGGATGAGCAGTAGAGGTCGACATCATGAGTGAAGGAGATGTCGATATTCCGGGGATCAGTTCGAGGGCCCGGGTCTACTTACTACTCATGAAGGGAGAGATGAGGTACAGCAACCTGGGTCGCCTTGTGTCTTCATTACCAGTCCTCGGGCAGTTGACCCCAGTCCTACCACTGGGATAATTGGTGGCAAGGCTCCGGTTGCAGAAGTCCCGCGCGAGGCGCTATCGTCTTCCTCACTCTCAGGGGAAAGCGAGTTTGAAGACGTGGTTGACTATGGTGATGTGAACCCGTTTTTTCCTGATCCGAGAAAGTTCTCCCATATCTCGGAGGAAGAAATGTACGGGGGTGAGTCATCAACGGTGTCGCAGCGGCGATTGTTCCCGCGGGAGGTACTCTTTTCACCTTTGGCCTAATTTCCCTTTTAATTTTGAAGAGGAGGCTTTAACATTCTCTTTTTTTTTATGTTGCAGGATTGGCTGAGAATGTCGAGGCTGCACCCTCCTCGCAGATCGAGGAAATGGTACAAGAGTTGACCCAGCCATAAGGGGCTACGGCTTTGGTTGCCGAGATAACTCCAGCGAGGGCAACTACTGATGCCGGGGAGGCTTCTCCTTTGCCGGCAGAGGAGTGGTAACCCCTAAAGCCGGGGCAGAACCCATTCTGCGGGTGAAGGGGGTTACTATTGAAGCCAGGGAGACTTCCACTCTGTAGGATTGCCCAAGGATTCGGCGTCTCCGGACCTCCCAGATGGTAAGGAAGTTTCTGATATTTTAAATATTTTGCTTTTCTCCTTGTGGCTAATGTCACAATAACTTGCAAGAGAGGACTGAGGGGGCTCAGATGGAGAGTCCGACGGTCGGTACCTTTCCAGAAGGCCACGCAGCTCAGGTCTCGGCTGAAGCTTCTGAAGAGGTTGCGCTTACTACTCCATCATTAGCTGTGGAGGTTCCTGCAGAGACAACACCTCCGGAAGCGCCAGGCCAGTCTCGCTCTTGACGTATCGACGGTCAGCACGACTCTTGCGCAAAAAGAGCCGGCTTGCACCCCTTTCCCCATGATAGAAAGGGGGTCGGGGAGTACATGGGTGATGATACCATGGATTTCCTGACACGCAAGACGGTGCAGCAGTTCCTTGACGCGATGCGATCGTGTATCGATTTTATCCTGTCTGGGCGTAGCTCTTTTGATTTTGCCCGGACGTTTCTTGGAAACATGGTCGGGAACATCGAATAACTGGAGGCTCCTCGCTTGCTAAGTCGTGTATGCTGTTGGTGGAGCGATTGGGAACTGACCTGAAAGAGCTGAAGTCTTTAGACAATGCTAGCTCTTCTCAAGAAGCCAGGTCATCTTGACTAGGCTCTTAGCCAACCAGGAACGATAACGACAGGATGTGGAAGCACAAGTTGCTGAAGAGGTCCGCAATCTCGAGCGTCTCCAAGCTGAATGTCAGAAACTGGCTGACGATTCAATGGAATCCGAGTTCATCCGGCAAAACGCAGAGCTCGCCATTACCAATGCTCGGTCGGCCATTGCTAAAGCGGAAGCCATGATTGCGGATAATGAGAGGAAGCTTGTCACCATCCGGAAGAGGCTGGAGGAGCAACAAGCTGCGAAGGCTCGGGCTGAAGAAAGCCAGACCATTCATTCCTCCAGGTTGGAATCTTGCAAGCACAGCTGGCTGCAAAAACCTTTTTATCTGAAGAGGAGTGGGTCCAAGCCATGATGGAGGCTGAGAAGGCACGTCAGCACGAGATGCATTGTCTCAAGGAACATATTCGTTCTTTGCCGGATCAAGACTTTTAGCCTTTTCTCCTTCTTCTCTCCCCTTTTTTTTTTGTAAAGAAGAGGACACTCTATTAGAGTGTTTGTATCCACTTTTACTATCTTCGATATAATAAAAGTTTCTTTTGAAATTTGTTCCATCTCTTTGTTTAGCTGTGGATGAATTCAACTCCCTGATCACTGGCTGTGAATATTGAATTAGGCAAGACTAAGTTCTTTCAATGAGACGCGGCGTAGACTCTAAGTCTTCTTGATAAGACGCGGCATTGATCTATGAGTGAGACGCTGTCATCATTCAATAGGAACTTAGATTTCACTAAGTCCTTTGATGAGACGCAGCGTCAATCACAGGGTGAGACGCGAATTTGTCTTGCTGAGCAGGACGCAGATAGAGCAGACACGAAGGACGCAGCATTGTTTGCTGAAGGGAGCGACTTTGAGTCACGTGGACGCTCCTTTAAAGCGCGGGTGGATGCCTTTTAATTTGAGAACGGTGACGCGTATTCTAGACGCGGCTTCCCATCTGCGTTTAATGCAGCCCGGACGCGACTTGCTGTCTGCGTTGATGCAGCCTGACTTAAAGATTATGAGATCTTTGACCGTCAAGTCTTCACTGACGATTGAACGTCAAGTCTTTACTGACGTTGGGGGAAACCAGGTCATCCGTTGTTTTCCAAGGCAGTTGTCCACGCGTCAATTTTTCATTGGACTTGGGCGTTTTAACGCTCTTTAATGCAAAACCAGCGCTGGCGGTTGGAGACCAGTGTCTGCGACGGTTCCCAAAGCGACGCCCACGCGTCAGTCTCTCATTGGACCTCGGCAGTCGTGCGGCCACCAAGGCAAACGGTTCCGATAGCGCACCATTAATGACAGTATTAGGGTCTGCCTATAAATAGGGCTGACCTATTCCTCTTTGACAATCCAGACCTTGGATTGCTCTTTCTTGGTTTGCTCTGAGAAGTCTCGCCTCCTTCAAAGTCCCTAAAAGGGATCCTGTGTTCATGGATAAAGATGGCTCTGTGGATGAAGACGACCCAGGGATTTATGCTCCTGTTTGGTCTCTTCAAGAAAAAGCGTCTCTTGGATCATCTTGCTCGTTCGCGTTTGGATGCAGAGAGCCCAACTCTCGGTAGAGGCCTCTGCCGGTATGCTGTCCCGACCTGCCGTTGATGTTTCTAGTCCACCCAAGTTTGCATTTTGGCATAATCACCTAGAATTTTCTCATGAAGTCTGAGTTGGTGCATTCTTCTGGAATCTGCGCCGCCACTTCCCCTCTGGACGCAAGGCTGAAATCCTTGGCGCGGGCTTTACTCGTTAAGCTGGCGTTTAAGGCCATTGACTTGAGCGAATTCTAAATTGGGCTGAAATTTTCAGACCCGAATCTTGCAACTCTTGTTTATTCAACAGGGAGATGGAATTTTCGGCGTCTGAAGTTTCTCGCGTCTTGTGCTTTTAAACGCGGGCGTAGAATGAGACCGCGTTTTGATTCGCGTTGTCTCTGCTGACGCAGCAGTTTGGCTCACCGCGTGGGTCATTCCGCGTCTGCTTGGCTGACTGCGTGGATCATTCCCGCGTCTGCTTGGCTGACTGCGTGGATCATTCCCGCGTCTGCAGTCTGCATTTGCGACTTAGTTTTCCTCTGTTGAAACATGCTAAGTTGCAGATTGTTCTGATTCCTTTGTTTCATTCCTTGCAGGGTGACTTGCTGGTTTGTGGGCCCCTGGAAGGATGCTTTGGCCGGCGAAACTTGTTCGATGTTCACCTATAAGAGAGTATATTAGTCCTCGTCACCTATAAGAGAGTATATTACGTCTCTGACGAGGACCCAACCCTCGCCAAGGTCTCTTCAGATTGCTTCGCCATTCATGCCTGCTGGCAAGAGATGGTCAGGCTATGCATGACGGCGATGAGGTTCCGGCGGTTGTGGTGGCAGACAAGATCCGCTTCCTCTCCCACTCCAGAAGTCACATCAAGGATCTCATGTTGCTGGTTGTCTGCTGTTGGGGGAAGAGATGTTCATAAACGAAGGGTTGCAGGACTTTCTGCTGCCAACGGACCTCAAGAACACCATTGCTCTTAGCTTAGTCAGCTAGGACGCTTCGATGTTTACATCATGCATCGTGGTGTAACCAGCTTCTATTGTAGCCACAAAACATCGCGCACTTGGAATCAGACGCGGCTTATAAGGAGTGAGTGCAACCTCTGAGAGAGAGAGGGACTTCTTTATACTCCTTAATTGTAACACTCAATCTTATTGCATAAGAGAGTGTTTAAGGAGAGCGTTTTGTATCACTTTATATGTTCGGAAATAAATAAAAGTGACACTTTTCTTTTTGCCTCTTTCATTGTCTTGAACTTTTTATCTTAGACTCGTAGAAGCAAAGAATTTTGACTTTGTTAAAATTATGATGGTAACTTTAATAAGTCAAATTTGTAGGAGAAGATCCTATTTCAGGAACTCTACACAATACTGTCAGAGGTGTAATATTAACTTGACAGAGATGAAAATTTCGATGAACCTGCCACTTATAAGAGAAAGTGACAAGCAGAATTGGTACCCCCAGGAAGGGGTGAACCTTTCTCAAGTGTTTGGGATTAACTTGACTGAACTCCAATGGGGATTTGATGGAAACACTGTTGACGGTGTAGTATTAACCTAACAATATTTTTAGGTAGACTTGTTATTTGTTGAAGAGAATAACAAGTGGGACTAGACTCGTGGGGAATCTAGGAAAATTTGTTACCGTCAGAGGTGTGATATTAACTTAACGGGTGAAAGTGTCTTGTCAGAAGTGTAATGTAAACTGACAAGGACGTGAGTCAGAGGTGGATATTAACTTAGCTCAGAAGTTCACTGTTATAGGTGTAATGTTTAACTTGACAGTGAGGGTAATGCTAGAGGTTGTAATGTTGAACTTAGCATTGGTCATCTCGGCTTGGATAAGGAAGTCGAGGGAAAGTCATGGCCATAGGTGTATTGTTGAACTTAGCAATGACTGGATGCTAGAGGTGTGGTGTTAACTTAGCATCATCCATTTCAGCTTCGATATGAAAGTCTGAAGAAAAGTGACTGTCAGAGGTGTGATATTAAACCTGGCAGAACTTGGTCACTGTTTAGAGGTGTGGTGTTGAACTTTAACAGCAATTTGTCAGAGGGTGATGTTAACTTGACAAAGATTGTCTCATGATGAGAGCAACTTTGAGGACCTGTCATTCTATTGGTGAGAATTGACAAGTGAAAGTTTGAAGTGCCAGAGGTGTAGTGGTTAACTTGGCAAATTTGAAAATTTGGTATTCGTGTAGAGTTGACAAGCAAAATTTGTACTCGACAAGGAATATTAAAAAGTTTCCATTACCAGAGGTATAGTGTTAACTTAGTAACGGTTGTATTTTGTAGACTACCATTCTGTGGATGAGAATTGGTAGGGGATTTTGGAGAAGGAGTGGAGCCAAGTCCACTTTAGGATTTTTA
>JAVJIF010004931.1:0-55995 GCA_038442645.1 Agave tequilana
GTTCATAATTCAATCTATAAGAATTCATAATTTAATCATAATTTATAATTTTTAGTCATGCTATTCATTATAATTCATATTCAATTTACAATATGCTATTCAATTATACCTCCAGTTTTCTTCACTCTCTCTGATATTTTACCCACAATCATCTCTATATGCTCGCTCCCCTCATTATCTCTCTCTCCCCCTCCGATCTCTCTCGGCTTTCTCTCCTGATCTCTCTTTGCTCTCTCTCCCTCGAGAGAGAGAGCAAAGAGAGATCGAGAGAGAAAGCAAGAGAGAGCAGAAGATATCAGGAGGGGGAGAGAGATCAGGGGAGACTGGAGAGAGAGAAGAGAGATCGGGGTAGAGAGATCTTACATGTGCTTGGAAACAGAGAACCACCGCTTGGAGACGACGCCGACAAGAACCACCACGACGGAGAACCACCAGAGATGGTTTTTCTTTTGCTGTCGATCAGAGTGGTCTTCTTTTCTCGCGGCGTCAAATGAGGAGACGACAACGAGGTTACAGAGAGGACGGACGAGCGAGCGATTTGGGAATTTTTTTTGGCTATAGACTGAAAGAATATGGGGGGTTATAGAAAGTCGACTTGCACCATAACGTAGTTTACGGTGCGTTACATTAATAACGTAATGTAACGTAAGTTACAGACAAAATAATCATAATTATCAAACATTGCGTTTTTTTAGACCTGTTACATAACGATTGGTCGGTGTTACGTATATAACGAGTTATAATGGGTTTTTTAAAACACTGTGATGCGCATTAAAAAATGGATTTAAAATAAAAAATACCATTATCGTGAAAAGCCCAGGTTCGGCCCATAAAAAAGGACACTCGACATGCGGGGGTGTGTTAAAATATATATCTCAACCCTCACCTCATCTTCGGAGTTTTGGTGTCGTGGCAGGGGCTTTATACATAGATTAAATTAAAGCCTTTAACTCTTTGCTTCATAATGCTCGTCTCCGGGGGTGGTTTGAACATAACTTCTCGTCTAGCTTTCTATTTCATGCACATAGGAATGAAAATATCATATGTATGTAATCTGCATTTTTTACTGGGATTCTTAATTTTCAAGTTTGTTCATCCCATTCAGGTTTTGCAGTTCTCTCCCGCCATAAGCATTCGAAGAAGTTTATTCTTGTCCATTGTACTCATGGGCACAATCGTACAGGCTTTATGATCGTCAATTTCCTCATGCGGACACAGTCCATGCACGTCGCTGAGGTATTTCAGTTGTTAATTATGTGTAATTATAGGATATTACAAACACACCAACCCCCACCCCAACCGCCCACAAAAAAAAAAATGCTAATAATCTTTTACTGGCCAGGCAATACACATGTTTGCTCAAAAACGACCTCCAGGAATACAAACAAGAATATATTGAGGCGTTGTATACATTTTACCATGAAAGTCCTGAAAATTTGAATTGTCCTGCCACTCCAGAATGGAAAAGGTCTTCAGATCTTGATTTGAATGGTGAAGCTGTGCCTGATGAGGATGATGATGGGAATACAGAAGCTCCTTTGCATGTATGTGTAGAAGAGGGATTATTTTTTTGTAACTTTTCACTCACAATTTGTCTTTACTGGTCTGCAGTAACTTTAGCTTTCATTACCTCACACTCTTGAGCTAGATTTGTTGACTTAGGTTATGCAAGCAACACCAGATCTTTGATGCTTGAGCCCACCTGATTCAGCTGGCTTCTCTACTTTATGTTTGAAACTCTTTCACATTGCTAGTGATGAAATGACGAGTTGCCTGTTGCATATTTCCTTTATCTTATTTACAATTTAAATGATTATGAGTTGTATGTGTTAGGTAAAATTCCTATGGCCAAGATCAGCTGAAATGCACTGTTAATTCTCCAGAATCTTATATGCAAACTTTTGACCTTGTCCCACCTTTCATCCATGAGTAGCATGCATTACATGCTTATGTCAATTAGTCCCTAAATGAAGATTGTGATGTAATTGAAAAAGTAATTAACATGTTCATCACTAGAACTTTGTGTATTTAAGTTGCATTTATTTAGATCTAATTTATTTCACATGGATGATTTGTTAGCATTTCCTGGAGCTTACTGAATATTGTGACTGCTGTGTGTGTGTGTGTGTGTGTGGTGTGTGTGGGATGCGAAACTAAAGGGGAAGTTTCCTTAACTATTTCTTGAGAAGTGCCTGATTGACCCTTCCAAATGGATTATCTGAATTTAACTGTTTCATCATGATCGCAATAACCTAAAATGTTTACTGATGGAAAAACAAATAAACAATGCAGTTTGGGGACGTTTCACCTATGTACTGAGTGGTTGTAAAAGGAACAACTTCTTCAATAACTGAGCCAATGGGACTTCTTGATCCGTGGTTGAAACATTTCCGGACAACTTGTGTTTTTTCATCTGTAAACATTTTAGGACATAGAGATAATGCAGCGGATCACTCATGGCAATGGTCCACATGTGCTGTCTAGGGACAGCTGATGAAATCACCTTAAGATAAATCTCTATCTGGAATTTGCGGCCCACAATCCTTCATAGAAGGGTTGGTCCTAGACAAAACTTAATGGGTCTCACTTCTTATAATGGAACAAATCCTATATTTCCTTTTGGTTCATAAGTTTCTAATTTGACACTCTCTTTCCAGTAAATATAGCTGTAATATGTAAATGAAAGTAGTGGTGAGAAGTGCCAAAAATGTGTCCAGGAAATGAAAAAGTAATATTATTAACATGTTTTATGAGTGCCCAACATGCATGAGGTGTCCAAGGACCAAGAATGAGAAGCACTGGTGTTTGACACATGCAAATATTGGCACTGGTTCGTCATAGAAGGGTTGGTCATAGACAAAGCTCTTGACCACGTCCACTGGACAAATTTCAATTGTGCATGGAATCTGAAAATTTGTTGATAATCAAAGCTGTGATCTGGGAATTACGTTTCAAATGGCCCAAAATGTACTCGTACAAGGTAATAAAAGGAAGGTTTGAAATCTCGGTAATGGTATCGGTATCAACCATAAGTTTTTGGAATCAAAATTGACAGTATCGGCGATAATCGGGCATTTTGTCTTGTGGGTAATATCAGTATCATCTATCGAATTTGCCATATCAGTTCGAGTTGTATGCATCAGTACGAGCGATATTTCAACCATGATAAAAGGATTTATACTTTGTTTTATTTTGTACAGAGGCAGATTTGTGCTTGGTAGTTCTTTATGTTTTTCCATTACTGGTGTTTTAAGTGCAAGTATTTTTTTTTCTTAAGCCTGGTTTTTTTAATTATTAATCAAAAACACAGTGCAAGGTTAGAATAGCAAGTGTTATCATTTCTTGTTGACAATGTAAATGACTAGCAACATATACATTGTAAGAAGTCTATAACAGTTGTCTTACAAACCAGAGTTTGAAGTCCAGAGTGAATTTTATCCTAGATTGGAACTTCCCTTGCTAAAATACTTGAAAAGAAGGATGTGATGTACTCACAAGTATTCATGTTTATGCATATGCGCATTCCCCACACACCTTGTCAGCATCCTCTGCCCTCTTATATGAACTGACAGTCATATCAGTTGTAAACAATGTTGTTCTGGACATGCTTATTTCTCTGTTTAGAGCTATGATTTGTAGAGACGGACACTATTCTTGTGCTCTGTCTGAGAGTACAGGATTGTTCAAAATCCAGACATGAGGACGTGGATGGACACACTTGTCATGTTTGGGTGTGTCAGACATGCAAATTTTTTGTTGGGTGAAGTGTCTTACATATCATAGGTTTGGAGCATTAGTCCATTAAATTTGGCTGTTTATCTTAAAACCAGTGCCTACTGTGGTTCTCATATTGCCTTGTAGGGCCATGAATTCTTTTTCGTATATTTTGTTGTATTGCCTTATGTCATTATTATCTGGCAGTTGGTTTTGTCATTAATGTGAGGGAGTGAAGTTGCAAAATTTTGACTTTGGGAACTTTTCATGTTTGC
Organism: Agave tequilana; assembly: GCA_038442645.1. Lineage (NCBI taxonomy): Eukaryota > Viridiplantae > Streptophyta > Magnoliopsida > Asparagales > Asparagaceae > Agave > Agave tequilana. Next base: position 3,990 of record JAVJIF010004931.1, read on the forward strand.
AGGAGCATGTGGATCCGAAACTCATTACAAATGATGATGTTCTAGGAGATCCAATACCCTATGATCAGCAAGATTCCATGCGCCAAATGTGTTACCAGTTATTTGATTTGACTCCTAGTGTATGTAGTCTACAAAATTTTGTTTTTGTCATATATTATATTCTTATCTGCAATTTGTAGCCCTCAATCTATATTGTCATTATGATGTTAATTGTCGCAATACTTTTATTAATTCATATTAGGTCAGGGGTGAGAAATTCTATGCAGTGTTATTTGGAATTTCATATAGCATTTTAATTCTAGTGTATTGGTGATTACATCTTCTAGACTTTTTCTTGGTCTAGGGGGATTTGAATTGTTTCTCCTTGGTTACATGAGCTTAAACTTGGATCACGACAGGTTAGGGGTGTGATGAGGACATCACACCGCTTAGAGGACGATTCGATTGAGTCTATTCCAGATCCAGAAAGCGGCGTACTACAGTTTTTTGGCTTTAATTTCGTTATTTAGATAGTTGCCTTAGTAGGTGTTTCTTTTATGTGGGCATTTAGTATCACATCGGTTATATCCTAGAAGTACTTTTCTGAAAAGCCTATAAAAAGGCCTTATACTTCTCTTTTGAATTATTGGATGATTAAAAATTTCCTGAAATATTCTAGTTAAATTCTTGAGTTTTCTTTACTCTTGAGTTTTGGGCGTGAAACCTGTGTAAGGGGTGAAAAAACCCGAAATTCTATCTTGTTTCCTAATTTCAAATTTTAAAACACAAGACTCGATTTGAAGGTGATTGCGATCGAGGTTGTTTTACATCAATTTGGTTTCAGAGCATTTGTCTCAATCCCCTTTCAATTTTTCCTCTCCTTCAAACCTTAGCCTTTTCTCCAAACCCTAGATCTAGATCCCTAGATCTAGTTAGAAAAAAAGTACTCTAGCAAAATTACGCCGAAATTTCTTCAAAAATACTCAAAAATACAACTTTTACTGCTCATCTTCTTCTTTCAGAAAAAATCCAAAATTTCATCTGTCCATTTTCCCAGTCATCTGTCCACCGCCGCCGCCACCTCTGCAAGCCGCCGCCGCTACCCTCTTCACCGTCACCTTCAAACCTCATAATTACCTCCAATCACCACCACATCTCCACTAATTCATCATCTCCGCCATTAATTCGTCATCTGTGCCACCACCATCTCCATCATCATCTCCAGCAACAACATCATCCTTAACAGGATCTCGTCGACAATGCCTCACCCATCACCGCCTTCTCCGACGAAGATCGCCCTCAACTCTGACGAGATCTCCACCGTAGGAGTCGTGATCTCCATGCCATCTTCTCCTTAGCCAGACCGTGCCGACGAACTCCTGTGCTCCACTGACCCCATCGCCCAGAGATCTCGTCGCCATCATCGCCAAGAGATCGCAGTCGCGTCATCGCCGCCCTTTCGACCTTGTCTTCATCCTCAGAAGTGTAAGAACCTTGTTGTGGCTTCGCCGGCTTCGTCAGAGCAATGCCAACGCTTCCTCCTTCAATTGAATTCATCGTCGTCCTTGTCGTCGGAGCCTCGCCGAGGATACTTCCAGACCCGCTGCCTCTCGAATCCAGGTTTGATCGGGGAAGAGAGAGGATCAATCACCTCCCGCCGCCTCTCGAGCCCTAGGTTTGATGGGGGGGAGAGGAGCATTTGGGCATGATATAAAGCGGGTCAAACCTAAACCCATTTGGGGGTTTAACTGGTGGAGTCAGGTCGGATTCAAACAACCTAGCCCATTACAACCCAGTCCCAAACTGGTCACTGATTGTTATGTCAGCGCAGACGTCATCGTTCGAGTTACCCTAGTTGAACCGACTCAGCCCAGTCACTCTGTCCCGCAACAGTTCAACGCTTTTGAAGGCTTTTTAGAGCTCGTTTCAAGTTGAAATTGAGCCGTTTTCGAAGCAACAGATTCGTAACATCAGTACTATACGCTTAAGCAGTAACATATAGGTTTGAGCTTCAGTCACCTCTCAGATAATCGTCAAAGTTTTTGTTTAGTTATTTCTGTCATTTAGTTGAGGTAGATAATTCTTTAAATCTGTCGCAAGGTAGAACTTATTGACTGCTGCACACTAAATAGTGAGTTGTGTGCTTTTGACCTTGAGTGGCAACCTGACTTGATATTAATTGTGCAACTAAATTAAGTTGTATTTGTGATCACTTGATCTGATTTGAAATTGGCTGTGTTAGTGCGTATTTTATCATCGTCTCTACATTATATCTTCTTAATCACGTGTTAATCTGCATAGCTTAGAGTTGGTATTATTTATCATTGATCTAATCTCTGATTCCTCCTGCATAGTATAATCTCACCTTAGGATAATTGCATTTAGAATTAGGATCTTCCATGCCCACTAGAAGTGGTAGAATTTTTTTCTGTAGGAGAAATGTTTGCATCAATGGACCATAGCCTTCGGGATGCAATTAAAACACTCAATGTTAGGATGGACTGGAGGACCAACGACTGCTAGAGTACAGAGATCAGGCTAATTTTAGTTATAGAGATTTAGCCACACGAATAGAAAGGCTAGAAACCAATCGAAAGAGGATCGCGGAGGTGGACGAGTCTCGAAATGAAAGTAGGTCACTCAGGCGTGAGCAAGCTCAACCCCACAATACAGCTGACATTGATGCCCGATATATCAAAAGCGTCAAAGTCGATGCTCCTTCATTTGACGGACACTAGGATCCTCAGGGGCAGTTGGCTGTGAATCGCTACTTCTTTGGCAGGACATGTTCGAGACTAGGAAAATTCGGTTTGCCATAATGAAACAAACGGGACAAGCTGGATAATATTGAAAAAAAATCTTGAGAGGATTATGAGATACAGAAGAGCAGATCCAATGAAGACTTGGGAGATCATGAAAGAGAAGTTTTGGTTGAAGTACGTTCCACTGTCCTTTAGTCAGCAATTACTTGATAAGTAGAATAGACTGACTCAAGAAAACAAATCGGCCACCGATTACATCGCTAAGATTGATGAATATCTGAATTAGTATGGTACAGTCAAGTTTGAGTCTCCCGAACAAACCTTATCTAAGTTTAGGACAGGTCTTAGGGATGATTATCGTCAGGGCCTTAACGCTCGAGACATCACGACTTTAGAGCACGCGTATCAGCTAGTCACCGATTTAGATGAATTTAGAGGATCGTATTTTCACCGAACTGATTTTAGGGATAGCTCTAAGACCGACCGCAATTACTAGCAAACCTAGTTTTAGTCAATCCTTTCCTACACCGAGCAAACCTACCTCCAGTTTTTCTAGTGTCAAATCAGCTAGTTCATCTAATGCAAAATCAACAACCTCTGAGAGAAGAATATCTAGTGAACCAGCCAAGGTTAACCCGCAGACCCAATGATATAGATGTCAAGGGTATGGGCACCTTGCCAGCTTGTGCCTGAGTCAAACCAAGGCCCTCTTAGTGAAAGTTCCCATTAAAGATGTAGAAGAAGAGGATATTGAAGTGGTCATGTACTAACAAGATGATGACTCAGATGCCTCTACGAAGAGAGTGAATTCAATGGCTGCATTAGAACTGTGGGCTTGATGAATTTAACTCTTAGTGTAGACCGAGTTCAATTAGGAGTAGTTAGGTGCACCTTAGCCCAGCTTGGGCAACTCAACGACTAGAGAAGAATTGTCTTATTTCAAACCTACACAAAAAATGAGAACTGCAAGGTGATAGTGGCAGTTGCATCAACGCCGTTGCACAGAAATTAATCACCACCCTAGGGATGAAACCGGTGAAGCATCCAAACCCCTATAAGGTTACATGAAACGACGCTACATCCATAGATGTTCAGGAGTGATGTCAAATTCTCATCCAGTTTGTCACGTACACAGATAATGTGTGGTGTGACATACTCCTTATAGATGTCAGTTATATTTTTTTGGGACGACTATGGTTGTTCGACTTAGATGTGACCATATATGGACGTACAAATCAATGCTCGTTCGTCCATAACGGTAAGAAGGTGAAGCAAATGCTGAATCAACCGAAATCATCAACCCCAGAACAAAGGTTGACAACGATAAAGGAAAAGTGGTTGCTCTAGCTCCTGAAAAGAAGAGTGATAAGAGCAAAAGTAAGATGGTAATGAACTTGATTAGCCACGATGAAATTGAAAAGAGCGTGAATGAAGGTTCAACTTGTTATGCGCTCGTGGCTCGAGAAGCTGAACCAAAGATTGAGGTGCAGATCCCAGGGCACATCAAACCAATCCTAGAAGCGCTTTTCAAAATTCTACTAAAAGATCTGTCAGGTGAGTTGCCTCCAATGTGAGGCATTCAACATGCCATTTACTTAGTCCCAAGAGAAACTTTGTCAAGCCTGCCCTACTACAGAATGAATCCTACCGAGTATGCAAAGTTACAACTGCAAGTAGAAGAGTTACTTGACAAGGGGTTCAATAAAGAAAGTTTGAGCCATGTGCAGTTCCCGTACTTTTGGCGCCAAAGAAGGATGGCACATGGCGTATGTGCGTGGATAACCGCACAATTAATAAGATCACCGTCAAGTATCGTTTCCCCACTCTCCTTCTTGATATGCTAGATTTGATGTCAGGTGCCACGATCTTCTCCAAGATTGATCTTAAGAGTGGGCACCACCAAATTAGAATTCGGCCAAGGGATAAATGAAAAACTGCCTTTAAGACCAAAGATGGGCTTTATGAGTGGTTAGTGATGCCTTTTGGACTGTCCAATGCTCCTAGCACCTTCATGAGAATGATGACTCAATTGTGTCGGTCATTTACGGTAAATTTGTATGTACTTTGATGATATACTGATTTACAGTCAGAGACAGGAGCAACACATGGACCATCTGAGGCAAGTCTTTCGCACACTCCAAGCTGAGAAAATCTATGCAAACTCAAAGAAGTATGCTTTCTGTACAGACAATGTTATCTTCCTAGGATTTGTGATTTTCATCTGAGGGAGTTTCTGCGAACCCTGAGAAGGCGAAAGCAATCACCGAATGGCCACAACCCCAAACAATTAAGGAAATTAGGAGTTTTCACTGGCTAGCCACTTTCTCCGTCAGTTCGTAAAGAACTTCAGCGCTATTGTGGCATTAATAATCAACTGTTTGAAGAGCGAGAGATTCCAGTCGACTCCTGTCGCCACCAAGGCTTTTACGGAGATTAAGAGAATGATGATGACAACCCCCATTATACGTCTCCCTGAATTTTCGAAGGCGTTTGAAGTGACATGTGATGCATCAAGGCTAGCAATAGGTGGTGTATTAAGTAACAAGAACCACCTCGTTGCTTATTTCAACGAGAAATTAAATGACGCCCGACAGCGATACTCCACGTATGACAAAGAATTTTATGCGGTTGTGTATGCTTTGTGCTACTGGAGATATTATCTCTTACTGTAAGAGTTTGTGCTGTATTCAGATCCCCATAAATGAAACAAGGCTAATTGATTTCATGAAGCGCTGAAGTACCTCAACTCCCAGAATGGGCTAAATGCGAGACATAGCAAATGGGTGGAATTCTTTTAGGATTTCACATTTGTCCTCAAACACAAGGTGGGAGTTGAGAACAAGGTCGTTGATGCACTCAGCCGACGTATAATGATTTTGGTAGCTATGAGGCAGAAGTGACTGAGTTCGAGAGGTTGAAAGAGTATGAATCATGTTCTGACTTTGGGGAAATATACGTCACGTTACGGGACGGTTCTGTGCGAGAGATAGACAACTTTTTGTTGCAAGACAGATATCTGTTTAGGTTCCGTAGGCTATGTATATCCCGTACATCCTTCAGGGGTTTTCTGTCTTGGGAAATACATGATGGAGGTCTAGTTGGACACTTCGACCAGAACAAGACGATTGAGACTATTGAGCACAAATTCTATTGCCGAGCTTGAAGAGGGATGTCGCTAAGATCGTTCGCCAGTGTCGCACGTGTTAACTAGCTAAACAACAAAAACAGATTGCTGGGCCTTACACTCCTCTTCATGTACCCAGTTACCGTTGGCAAGACGAGCTCAGATTTCATACTAGGATTGCCAAAATGCAGAAAAATCATGACTATCCTAGTAGTGGTTGACAGATTCTCCAAAATAGCTCACTTCATTCTGTGTTCTAAAACTTCAGATGCGTAGGGTAGCAGCTGTCCTTTTTCTTTGATCATGCCGTCAAGTTGCATGAATTGCCCAAAATCATGGTGTCTGATAGGGACATCAAGTTTGTTAGCTATTTCTGGCAGATATTGTGGCATAAGATGAGAACCAAACTGAAATTTTTGACAGCCTTTCATCTACAAACTGATGAGCAAACTGAGGTGGTCAATAGAACCTTAGGAAATATCTTTAGGTGTCATGTTAGGGAAACTTGAAAACTTAGGATCTAATTTTGTCTTTGGCTTGCATACAATGTTTCTGTCAATAGGACCACATGTCTTAGTTCATCTGAGATAGTAACTGGATTTAAATTTACGCAACCAATTGATTTAGTTCTCATGGCTCATCATCATTCTAGGGTGTCAGACTCTGCATCAGCATTTGCATCTCATATTCGTGCACTACATGAGGAGGTCAGGGAGAAGATTAATGACATTTAATGTCGGTGATTATGTGATGGTCCGCATGAGACCCAAGCGGTTTCCTCCGGGAGTTGTGAAGAAATTACACGCGAGAAGCGCATGACCATTTCAAATCCTCAATAAGATCAATTCAAATGCTTAGGTGGTGGATCTTCCACCAAACTTTAGCATCAGTTGCACTTTTAAAGTTGAGGACTTGGTTCCATATAGAGATATTTTTGATACCCCTTCTGATCCATTCGTGAATGAACTTACCTAGGACCTTCTTTTTGAGAGCCCCTATTGCCTCCACTTCCTCCAAAATTACTCTATGCAGCAGAAAATATAGATTCTATGTTGGATGATCAGATTGTCTCTACTAGAGACCGAGGTACACGATGATATCTCATTAAGTGGAAAAAAGACCTGATTCTAAAAATTCTTGGATAACTGAGGAGGATTTTCGACAGCTTGACCCCGACTTACTGGAGTATTACCATAGCCAGCAGCAGCTTCCCACCACAAACTCGACATGGTCGAGTTCTTCTCACCCTGGAGGAATTGATGAGGATATCACACCACTTAGAGGACGATTCGATCTAGTCTATTTCAGATCCAGAAAGCGGCGTACTGCAATTCTTTGGCTTTAATCTTGTTATTTTAGACTTGTTTTATTTTAGATAGTTGTTTTAGTAGGTGATTCTTTTAAGTGGGCGTTTAGTACATCAGTTATTTCCTAAATATGCTTTTCTGCAAAACCTATAAAAAGGCTCCTAGACTTCTCTTTTGAATTATTGGATGATTAAAAATTTCCTCAAATATTCCAGTTAAATTCTTGAGTTTTCTTTGCTCTTGAGTTTTGGATGTGAAATCCGTGTAATGGGTGGAAACCTGAAATTCTGTCTTGTTTCCCAATTTCAAATTTTAAAACCCAAGGCTCGATTTGAAGATGATTGCGATCCAGGTGGTTTCACATCAACGTCCCTACCTAAAGACATGCCATTGAGGTTTCATTTCCATAACAGTGTCTTATCTGCTAATGGTTGCCTTAACCTAGAATTTTGCTCCGAATAATAAGGTGACATAAGTTTGACCGCATGTAAAGACTTGGTCACCTCTTCTGTTGATCTTTCCTTTTGTCATGCTTCACACTCTCTACCTTGATGGTAGATGAATTATGATGACAATGATGGACTGTGTGCGCATGCGCCTTGTGCTGCGTATGAAACTGCAGCCTGCATTATCAACATTAATTATGTGTCTGCAATATTTCTGAATCACCTGAGTTGTGGTTCCGACCAAAAATATTGCAATTTGAGATGTGTTGAAATATTTCTTTCCTGCAAGCATTTATGCTCACTTACATTTTGCTGTTTGTCATAACAGGGGAGAAATTTGCAGTTTCCAGGATCACACCCCGTTTCTCTCAACAGGTTTAGTTTTCCTACTCATTACTTTAATTAAGAAATACCAGAGGCATTCATGTGGCACACAAAGATGGAAAATTTTATATGTAATTATTAAAAGAACAAATTTATATGTAATTATTATAAGGTATCCTGATTTTTTTTTTTTTTGGGGTAATAGATAATGTACTAGGAAACACATGGGTACATGTGATGAGGGGTGACTATAATTTTGAAAGGTTTAAAGGAGGGATTCGTTTAATCTGTACTGTAGTGGCGTGGCTTGTTAGAATAATAGTACTTTTTTTGCCACATGTTGGTTGATGTGCTCGAAATAAGTTGGTATCTATAGCAACTTCAGAAAGTGGTCAAAATATTTTTTTCATGCTTTATACCAAGGTGGTGGATGCACTGAACCAGTTTGTTTCACTTATTTTGTGCACCACCAGTTTGTTTCACTTATTTTGTGCATGTTACAGAGATTAGCATCTCTCTCTAAGAAAACGTTCCCACTCTGTTATTTTTCATATGATAATTTATATCACATATTTATGAGAGAAGTAAATGAATTGTTAGTCTGCTTGAATGTATGTGATACATGATTTTATACTCCATTTTGGCACAACAGAAGAAGGCTTATAGGGGGCAGGGATAGTTATAAGCTCTTGACAATTTTATTTTTTTCCCTGTCCCGAGAGGGTTCTTAGTCTGTTTGCTTGTTTTTAGCACCAGACATTTACTTATATGTTCTATTTTTGTCATTTTGCAACTTCCCTGATGCCTCCAACCCTCCAAAAGAAAAAAAGGAAAAAAAAAAAGCAATACCCTGTTCTTGCAACCATTTTGAAAGACTCAATAATAAATAAGACATATTAATCTTTTATATTAACTTTGGTACCTGTTGTACTCCAGAGTTGCTTGTACACCCTAGAACACCTGCAGGAATATTTATGCCTCACACGCAAGACCAAATAATACCATGAAAATTTATACTGGATCCGGCTTAAAACCAAGCTCCCTTCAGCATGCATATGTATCTAATTTTCAAGTTAAGGAGTCCAGCATGCATATTTCTCTACTTTTCAATCTAAAGAATCTTCTATTGCTTTGTGGATGGATATTTTGGTTATCCAATAACTGCAAACTATGTAACTATCTGCTTGAGTTAAGTTATGGTTGCCTATTTACTCCTACATTGATGGCTATTTGGAATTTCACCTCTTCAGTAATATGCTATGAGTGCAGGGAAAATCTGCAATTACTTAGGCAACGTTATTATTATGCTACATGGAAAGCTGATGGAACACGGTATATGATGCTTATTACCACTCATGGCTGCTATTTAATTGATCGCAATTTTTGTTTCCGAAGAATTCAGATGCGATTTCCTATGAAGAATATGAATGAGGTTGGTACGTACTGATCCAGATTTAACTTAATGATGTCTCATATAATCTATGTGTTCTTCAAACAACACTCCATCTGAACATTTTGAGATTTCATTATTGGAAGGGTTTCCATAACATGACATTGCTCGATGGAGAAATGATTATTGACAAAGTACCAGATTCTGGATTGAAGCGAAGATATCTGATATATGATTTGGTGGCACTTAGTTCTCGCTCTGTAGTGAAGGTTAGCGAATCTCCCTGTAAAAGTAGTTATTAATGTTTGATTTGAAATGATTTCTTTAATTACGGCCACCAATACTATGGTTCTCCCTCCTTTGACTGGTTGGGTTTGTCTATTTATTGTGCAAACGCGTAAATTTGTCAGAAGCATAAAGTTCATCTACTTAAGTGCAAATCTCAATTTGACGGAAGTAAAACCATGATAGTTTCCTTTTCTATATAGAATTGGTGTATTTCTATAATGGGTTTTCTATTGATGGATATCATGTCTTATTAGATAATTTGGATGCAATTGCAAGGTTTCTTTTATGAGAACCCTATGTTGGATTTCGAGATTTAAATAGTGTTTAAAATCCCGAAGTGCCAACTCATCCGGTTGGTTTGATGGTGTGGCTTCCTGTTGTTTTTTGTTGACTAAAAAAATTTGGTAGGGATCTGGATGTAAGTAGAAACAAACTTGAGAACTGGGTTAAGTATATTCTAAAGAGAGCTGATGGATATTTTGATGCAGGAAGCTGAACTCACATGAATAGCATGAGATTTGGAGAGGTTAATATCAGGGTTAGGACACTCCTGTTGAAGCTTTAAACTTTCAACAAAGGGGGAAAAAGAACAGGGGATCTCAGAACACATTTCTTGACTGATTTTATGCTTTAGTGAGGTTTAAAGTGCCAAAGTTAGCGTCTCTGCAATTCAAATGGATTTCCCGAGAAATGTTTCTTGTAAGCATCTCTCTGAAGCGCTTAAAGATGCTTTCTGGCATATGTAACTGAATCTGCATGTATGTGGGGGTGGGGGTTGAGGTGCATCTTTGTGCGACTTAGTATTTGAATGCCTTGAATAAGAACTTTAGTCTCGGTTAACCATAGTGCTCGCTATAGTGATTAGTGCATAATATTGGCTATGGTCTCTGTAGCTGATTGGTGTCAATTTTCCCCCCTTTATAGTGGAAAGTAGATTTAGGAGAAAGAACACTAACAAGGTACTAGACAGGTTTGACATGGATGAAAAGGATCTCTGTTATGTGAGCATGCCGGAGCAATCTCAAAATTTTATCTCTCATGGTTAATTTTTTTAATACCTTTTACTTTTAGGCATTATTGAATATTTTATAAACAAATAAACAAGTTTTTTTGATACTCGTGCCAGATATTTTCTATGAGGAAAATGTGTACGAGTGATGGAAAAAGATGTGCAATTGTGGAAAATAGTAGCTTATAGAGTCCTAGACACCCGATTAAACACCCAAAGAAGAATTGTACCGTGAACATGTATGATGGAATTTTTTATTCTTAAATTAAATTAATTACTTAAATTATCTCTAACAAAGAATTGAGGACAGATATTACCAACCTCGGAGTCGGTATATGTGCTGCCCTAAAAGACATCATTGACTTCGTGCAGGCAATCGAGGAAATTGTGCTCCTTATCAGTAGAAACCAAGGTTTGAGAATCCGGATTCGGTTTCGGTTTCAAAACTTGGGACTTATTCTAGTTTCAGTGGGTTAATTTATTCGATTGCAACAGAGACCATCGAATTCTAAATTTTGGGGGAATTGGGGCAAGTTTGCTTATAGGATCCAACCGATATTCTTTGTTTGCTAAAGGTTCATCCAATTGATGGTAAGTTAATAGGTAATAGTATAACTTACAGGTCAGGTAAACAGGTTTTGGGTTATAAGCCCAAACCCATTTAAGTTTAAAATATTGTGCTGTTAGTTGAATGAATTCGGACTTCAAACCTGATTCGTTTAGCTTTAAGTTCATCTAAAGGCTATAACAACTGAAGTTATGATCAAATGGATTCTGGTGTAAACGTGAATTCAAGTTCTAACCTTACCCATACCCATTTATACTCTTATCTGATCATCTCTGTCATCCCATGCTTACCCTAATACTGGGTGGCATGGCGTTGGCTAGAGAGGGAGACGGCATGGCAGTGGTAACATTACAGATCCGTGTGTAGATCGACATGCTAGAGCAGATCGGCATCTCCAGGTAAGTTTTCTTTCCTTTTCCTCTTTCTCTTGAGCAGATCGGGACCTGCCGATCTGGATTTTATTTGTTGGTTTACAACTTCTTATTATATATTTTGACTAGGAGCAGGTGAGGTTTGGCAAACTTGTTCGGATTTCGAACAAAACAGCTATTTCTCTGCCGAAACTCAGCGAAACTGACTTGTTTCATCTGAAACCTTTTGGAACCGAGTTTTGACCTTTGTTTCGTATCGACCCCCTTCAAAACTGAAATGAAACTTCCGAAACATTTCGGTTTTGGGCGAAACCTCAAACCATGGTAGGTACCCCTTGATACCGGCGCCGCTCGTGTGCCCAGTTGTAAAGAGAGAAATGTGATTTTTAGTGATTTGAGAGGAAGAACTTGAGGGAGAAATTAAGAGGGAAATTGAGATAGATGATACTTTTGATGGTGTTTTCGCTTCTGTCTTGAGCAAATTAGTGGTAAGTGCCATTAGCTCATTTCTTCAATACTTAGGACTTGGTTAGGACGTGGAGAAACCGATGATAAAGATAGAGAAAACAAGAGAAGATATAAGAAAGAACATTGTTGAAGTCTATTTATATTAATCCATATCTGGACCTAAAAGAAGATATTGTTTTAGAAATAATTATGGGTTCACTCTTCTTACTATGTTGCCTAAGGAGAGGTAAGAAATGCTTCTTTTGATTTTCATTTGAATTTGTAACTTAACATTTCAAAAAGTTTCTCAACCTGCAATGCTTTTGTTTCTTGCTCTTGAAATAATAACCTCGGTAGAGTTCTCTACATGCGCATTATACCAACCTTTTGGTAGTGTAGTGATTGTAAGCGTGCATCTTTTTCACATTGCTGATTTTGATTACTATATTAATAACATGTTTTTACCTTTTACCGTGTGCCATCTACTAATTGTTGTGTTACTGATGCAGTTGCCCTTTTCTGAAAGGTGGAAACTACTTGAGGAAGAAGTTGTTCGACCTAGAAATTATGAAAGGAAATTGTTCGAGTGCGAGGGTAATGCAACCCGATATATAGATATGACATGGAGCCATTTGCAGTAAGCAGAATAAATAATTGATTCCTTTTGCAGTAATACTTAGTATCACATGCATTTCCTTTTTAATTAATTATCAGGAGTTTCGAGCAGGTTAGGCAGAAAGGTTTTTGGTTACTATCTACAGTCACTAAGCTTCTAAAGGACTTCATTCCAATCTTAGTCATGAAGCTGATGGCCTTATTTTCAGGTATCTGATGATCATATTATTGCATTTTACTATTTGCATTAGTGGATGAGTTTTTAAATGCTTTTCTCACTTGAAGTACTTTTATTTTCTAAACTTTTTATTGACCTTGACTGTAACATAATTAGATATAACAGTAATTTGTGAATAACTTATTATAAAGGACAAATTGCCAATACATTTTGCTAATGTTTCAATATTGAGCCTTCAAGAACTTCTCTATTTAAAAGTACCTTACATGCATTCACTTTGTTTGATAATTTTACCCTCCATTCCATCTCTCTTCTAGACATATTTCGGGACAATGTACCCGCAAAGGGAAGTATATCCATCAAGCATGAGGTATATTGATCTATTCCATTGTGATTATTTAATAATAAACTATTTTAAATTTATAATAAAATATAGCATAGGTTTTTGGTGAAACTTTTCTAATAAAATGTTAGTGAACCATGTGGCTAACATCTCTTTTTTAATAAATAGTTTTACATCATCATTATAGATGACTTAATACCGCTTAACTCATTGGGTTAAGTTGCTTGGAAATATACTTCAAGTAGTATTCAAGACACGTATACTGTAATCTTCAATTTTAAAATCAGTCTTCCAATTGAAAATTCGTGTTGTTGGATGTGACCTAATAAATGTAAACCACCTAGAAACAAAAACTCAAATGATTTCGACTTATTTTACACATGAATCAAGTGGAGAGAGTTTATCAATTTTATGAAAATTTTGAAATGCTGATTTTGACGACAATTAACAATACATGGGTAAAACATTTTGAAATCATAAATAGTTTGTTTGTAAGTAACTTACATGTATTGGATCACATCCACCGACACATTCTTCAATTTGGAAGTTGAATTTTTAATTTGGGTGATAGTATCCACATCTTGGATGCTATTGAAAGTGGCCCAACTCTCTCTCTCTCTCATATATATATATATATATATATATATATATATATATATATTATATATATATATATAGGGGGGGGGGAGAGAGAGTGTGTGTATATATATAGAGAGAGAGTGTGTAGGGAGATGCTTTAATACTCCCAGGACATAACTAAGCTACTAATGCCCACTCGCGGAAGTGTATAATATGCAAAGAATTTTGATGATCTACTTCGTCGAACTTCAACTACTAAAGGGTTATAAACAAAAAGCATATGTTTTAAAGACCAATTGCTCATGCATCAATTGGTTGCAAAATGAATGATTTTCAATTGTTAGAAAAATATTTATTTTGTCACCACTTAAAACAGATAAATTATATTCAAGATGGATAATTTTTACATGGTTTCAAATAACGGTCGATTTCGATATGTATTGGTAATATCGTTTCGGGATTGGAGGTACCCGATACGATATTAACCCTATATTATTGGCCAATATCGAGGTCAGTATTGCCAATATAGCCGATATGGCTGATTTTGATGACCGATATCGCCGATATCAATAGTAAAAAAACCATTGGCCGATACCGATATTGAGATTTTAAATCATGATATTTTTATGTACAAACTTTCAAAATATATAGATTAACGTTACCGGAGTGGATTGTCTAATTTCATTACATAGCATGTAGTTTTATAGGTCGGCACAACTAATTTAGTTATTCACTAGGAGTATTAAAGCCTCACCGATACATATACTCTGTGTGTGTGTGGTAAAGCTTTAATACTTCTAGTGGATACATAGCCATAGGCTAGTTATGCTCACCTACAAAAGTGCATGTTATGTAATGAAATTAGATGATCCATTTCATTTATCTTGATCTTCATATTTAAAAACTTTATACACAAAATATTATGCATTTTGAAGTTTATTTATGGCAAAATGAACAATTTTCTAGCAATTGAAAATTATTCATGTCACAAGCACTTGATTAAGATGAACTAGAGCATCGTCGAATTCTTTGAATATTATACACTTTTAATGGTAGTATAACTAACTTAGTTATGCCTGGGAGCATTAAAGCCCCACCCCCACCCACAAACACACACGCGCACACATTTATGTAATGGTAAATGAAAATCGAGCCCCTAGAACTTTCGGGATTTTTCCAAATTTTAGAGTATTCTTTTAGGCCTCTCTCGCAGCATGTCCCAGTACCTCATTAGTAGGGTGCTAGTGGGCTCGGAAAGCTCGACCCTTGGCTTGAGTTTACTCGGTAAAAGCTCGTTTAGGCTCGTTCAATAATTTAAATGAACAAGCTTGAATAATAATCTAAGTTTGGTTAAGTAAATGAACAAGCTTGAGCATAGCTAGGCTCGTCTTGGCTCCTGTTCGAGATGGCTTTGTGAGTGGCTCATATAGTCTCGATTTAAGTTCGGCTTAGAAAAGGCTTAATAAACTGATATTAAGCTAGGTTTTTATGTTTGAATCAATTTAATCGAGTTCCTGAATGACATCCACTAATATTTCAATCTGATCACAATTCCAATGCAAATAATATTTCAGTTCCTAACACAAAAAATTACCTAGCCTAAACCCTAATAAAGGAAATTTGCTGTTATTATTGTTAGGTTGCAAAAAAGTAATAATACATAATTTTAGCATATATGCTTAGATTTACTATTCAAAATGACATTACGTGTTCCTAAGCTGTCAATCTTACTTAAAGATTTAATATTTACATTATTTTAGCATATATTTAAAAATGTAATTTCTAGTATTTGTTTAGAATAGTAAACAGCTCGAAAAGCTCGAGACTTGCCTCGAGCTCGTCGGAAGCTCACTCAAACTTGTTTGAGAACCTAAGCGAACTAATCTTCAACAATTTTCAAGCTCGGGTAAGAAACTGAACGAACACGAACAATCTAAAGCTTGGCCCGTTAAGCTTGATTAGCAGCCTTACTCCACACCTTATAGCTTCTGTTAATTTTTTCTCCAAATCTTCGTCATATCAAATTTTCTCTTAAGTTTAGATACTCCCTTTGAAAAAGGTTAGTTTTAAGTCAATTCTTGTTGGGTGTAATAAATCTATATGCATTTACAAATTTTAATTATAGAAATCTTTTCTTTACTTCGATACCCTTATGCCTTGTGAATTATAGCTTTAATAGGATTGAAGTAAATAATTGGATTCTTAATTTTAATAGGATTCTTAAGTCATTTTTTCTTTATATACACGCACAAAGAACCCCCTAATATTTAGTTTCACCTCACCAAATCAATGAAATTCTTTCTAAAATTAAATTCTAATATAATTATTGTAAGTATGAAGTTATGATTCCTATTCATGTTAAACTCCTAGATGTAATTATCTAAAATATATGATGCACGTCTTAAATTTACTTTTCCTAATCTCTTCAATGTATTCTATTTAGCAATTATCCTTAAATTGAAACCATAATGAATACGAGTGCATATCATAAGATTTTTCTTATAATAACTCGCATACAATAGATACTTATCCAAAAAAATTCCTCGATACTACTATATATAATAAATAATTTAGTCAACAATGATGTAAGCTTCTTTATATGATTCTAAAAAAATCTAACTACTAAAATTACCTACATATGACACTTATCAAAACATTTATCCTTTATTATTGTGCCCCTAATGATATATTATTGAAAGGAAAGAAATATACATGCTTATAATTAATACTAGTGTAATTAAATAGATTTACTCTTTTTATTTCAACCTCATCAAAACAAACCTATTAAATGTAACTTAAATAAGGACTTGTCTTCATGACCTATTTTACATAAATATGCGCACATTATTAAGATGGTTTTATGATCTATATCTACACTAGCTAAGAAAGTGTTAATTGATCTTGAACTTTTAGGTAATTTAGATTATATCAACATCTTTCATTACTTTCAAAAGTCTAAGGGGTTCAAATTATTTATAATATATAATGCATGTCTTATATTTAACTTTTTTCAAATCTCTTCAGTGTATTCCTCTATTTTCCACAAATGTTCAATTAGCAATTATCTTAAATTGACCCCAAAATATTCCAGATTGTAGAAAGTGAACAACATAAAATTTCTCTTATCCTAAAAATTTCTCTTACTCACATACAATAGATACTTATCCTCAAATTTTCTTTAATCTATATTCAATAATTTAGTCAACAATGATCTAACACTTTTTTAAAAATAATCTTACTACTAAAATTACCTACATATTATACTCATCCCAATATTTATTCTCTATTATCGTGTCCGTTCTGGTTTATTATCTGAAAGAAAAGAATATGCATGCTTATCATTAATACTAGTGTGACTAAATATATTTTGTTTTTTTTTTTCAACCTCACGGACAACCCTATTAAATCTAGCTGAAATCAAGAGGTCATTTTCATGATCGATTCAATGTTATGAAATGTGATTTCATTATTTGTGTGGTCCAACAACGCATAGCATATAATCGGTTAATATGGTGATTATGCAGAATTACACGAAAAGGAATTTTTTTATATATAATTATATTTGTACACACAAATATATACATCTAAATACCGCTAAAAATGCCTAAAACATAAAAAAAAAGAAAAATGTTATAAATCTATTAAATTGTGAACATAAGCAATAACTATTGAGCTAACGAACTAAACGAATAACCAAAATTCATACATAACATTATTAACCACAAAACAATATGAATATGCGAACCATGATAATAATAAAACAACAAGACAATATAAATAAATAGTTAAAAGAAGATTTTAGATTAGTTAAAACTTAAGCAACGGGATTGCGGGTCGGAACCCATTTTGATTAGTAAAACCGCTAACCCAAACCCGAATTTCTGAGCCGCTTATTCCTTCGATTTTGTTGGTATGTGGGCGCATAAATCGCATAGGCCCGAATAAGTGAGTCGACTACATTACTGGGTCGTATATGATCTTTTATTTGCGGTCTTACGTTGAATAGGATTATGCGACTGCATAAATCGACTTTTAGAACATTAGACCTATTAATTACATAAATACTATATAATATATTTTTAAGATAGTTATCAATATTTTCGCTACCTATAAAAGTGTCAATTGTGTTTCCGCTAGAGCGATCTTGAGCCTTTTTGCTTAAAGCACGGTACATACTATATTTCTGATTTTTCTTTTAACTAGAATTTCTCTAGAACCCCAGTCAACCCTTATATTTTTATTAATAAGAATAAAATGTTATTACAATAGAATGAGGGGGGGGGGGGGGGGGGGGGGGGGTTAATCTTAGCTCATTGCTCACATTCTCAAGTACTACTACTACGGAACACATGGAAAACAAATAAGAAAAACTACAAATACAATGTAGTTAAAAAATCATCTATATTTAAATCTATGAAGGGTAGGCATGTCCAACCTAGTTAAGTATTTCAAATGAATAGGAACACTATTTTGATCAAAGCTCATTGATTTCTTTTGTAGAAACTCCTACATTAGCTAACCAGTGAGCAAGAATATTATTCTCTCTTATGGTATGATTCTTGTGCTGTTAACCTGAAGTGGGAGCCATGAGATGAAGAACTTTATCCTGTAGCTACGTCTCTAGTGAATTTTCATATTTGAATTGATTGCAGAAACCAACACCTATGAATCAGATTTTACTAGAATGTTGCTGTAATTATTTTGAAAGCAAAAAAGTATTGTGTCCATCATAGCACTAATCTCTGCGGCCACATCATTAGCAATGCCATAAAATTTGGAAGAAGCATGGAAAATAAATCCCTTATAAGTGATAGCACCTTAGAGCAAAACCTCCCCCACCAAGACCAGGATTACCTATACAAGTTCCGTGAACATTGAGCTTTATCTGGCCTTCTTTGGGAGTCTGCCAAAAGTTAATAACAACTTTCTTTTTTCATTTCAGATTTTCTAATCCTAAGTTATTAAGGATAAAAACTCTTCCATAGAAAAGTTGAGAGAATAAAGATCATTTGCTCTAATGATTCCCTTGATAGTAGTGTGTAGAGCAAGGTTCTAAATATCGGATATCGGGATCGTATCGGATGAGCGTTTTTTCATATCGGGAGAGATATCGGGGATACGCGCGCATATCGGGCGTTCATATTAGACACTATATATAATGAAGTATTGATAACGAAAAGTTGATTTAGTGTCATAGATATCATCTACCTAATAAAAATGATGTAATATGCAAGCAAAGATTGTAAAAAACAATGACATTTGCACTCAATCGTGCAATAAATAAGTTATTTCACATCGGGCGATATATCGGGCGATTTGTCGGCTGATATCGGGCGACTTATCGGCCGGTATTTCAAATATCTGCCGCTTTTTGCTGCAAACGATGTGGCGAATGATTTCCCCATATTGTATTGGTAGCAGGCTAAAAAGGAGATATCGGACGATATCTCGGCCGACTCGGGCGATATTTAAAACTGGGGTGTAGAGTAAGACATTGTTGTAATGAAGAGCATTTTCTATATTCCTAATATAATAAGAGTATGAGATACTATAATTTATAAAGATTTTATTCAAAGCAAAGAGATGCTTTTCCTAATCTGTAATAATCCAACACCTTTGCATAAATAAATAAAGAAGATTATTTTTTTTTGTCAACACAATCCATTATGTTTTATAGTTTAGAGAGAATGTATTAAGTGAAGGTAATTTAAATCCATTTATCAAATATTTATTATTACATAATTTACTGTTACATTTTATTGTTTACCTAAAAAATCATATTTTGAGTTGGATTTATATTTGATTTGTTATGAATCAAGATTTGGCATATGTTTTGTTTTGATATGATATACTAAAGTGTTTTGTAAAATTTTGTATTTAAAATGAAAATATTTTTTGAATCAGAGCTATTATTGTTAGAAAATGTCCATAAATAAATAAAGAGAATTATAATTTTATTTGAAAGGTTGAAAAGGATTAAAATTGGATGACTAATAAACATGTTTGCTAAAAAAAGTTGATATATTAAAATATCTTTTATCTTGGAGGGGGAAAAAGAAAATTTGATTTCTGATCAGGTTTCACTTGGTGCACCTCTTTAACAAGCCTAATTAGAAATGGTAGACAACTTTCCTTCGAAATAAATTCTATAGTTGGTTTTACAAGATTCAAATGATTTGCCTGTTTGCATGTTATATAAACACGTGAGTGCACACACTTCGATGTGTGTGTTTGTGTACATATATGTATATATGCATTTTGTAAGCTAAGGGAGAGGAAACATTAGAGTTGAGCTGGGGATTAGGAGTTGTAGGAGAAAATGTAGCTATCTTCTCCCCCCTCCCTTCTGTATTAAGTGTCTATGCATAGCTATCTTTTATGTTATAATTCTCTCTTTATAAATAACGATAAAACCAAAATTTGGGACTTGTTCTTTATCTTACGTATTGTTCTACTCGTGCAAAATTTCTCTCTATCCTCTCTTCCCTGTAAGTTTCTCATATTCAAGATTAAATGGCACGAGAGGTCGAGTTTGTTGTATGCTTACAGTTGGTCCAAGCATAGATAGGTTGTAATACAAGATGAGATCCATTTATTTTCGCAGGTTGAACTTTGGACCCACTGAGGAAGAAACAAGGGTTTAGAAAAGAAAGAAAAAAAAAAAGAAAAACTGATACAGAATGATCCAAACCTTCAATTTTGTGAAAATTTTCTCATAATCTGGACCTCGTTATATTCAGCCTTTTAAAAGGGCTTTATAAAAGATAGAAAACTTAGTCTAACTAGAAAAATGAGGATAGTCCTACAAGGCTAAAACATAGGTATAATTAGCCAAACATATCTTCAGACTGAGAAAAGGTGTAAAGATGGTTTTCAGTCTTCATGTTCTGTGGTAGAGGAGGATGTCTTATCGGCATGGTTCAAAGTCGCAGTCTCGGCCGCTGACTCGGCTGGTGCTAAGACGCCTCGGTCGCAACGTCTCAGATCGGGCGATGGGCGATGCAAGCAAAATGCTATACAGAAAGCTCAAAAAAATCTTAAAAAATTATGACAAATTTTAAAAAAAATATAGACATCAATATTTATGTATCACATGTCTGAAATATATCACATATCACACTCAACATAAAGAGAATGTATAAATACATGTGTCGTCGGTAGAAACATACTAAAATATATGCATCATATAGCTAACAAACGCTTTCCACCGAAATACAGGCAAATATATGATGAATTCCCTATTTTGAAGAACTGTATGTATAATAAGTTTTGAATGTTTAACCTAAATAGGCAATCGGTTCATACATATTGCATTGAGATTATTAAGCAACAACACATTAATTCAAATTATTATTATGCATAAGATAATGCAATTTGCAAGGGGACCACCTAGACTATGTAACTCAGGACCGACAAAAAAGTAAAAGGGAAAAAATATACTGATTGGAGAGGAGAGAGACATATTATTAAGAACAGAGACAGAGAGATAGGGGCTAAGAGAGGGGGGGAGAGAGAGTGACTGAAAGAAATAGATTAAAAAAACAGACAAAGTTAGAGGGGGTGAGAGATCGGGACAGAGAGATCAGAGGGAGGGAGGGGGAGGGGAGAGAAATCAAAGGGAGGAAGAAAGACAGAAAGGTTCTCTCTCTATCCCGCCCTCTTTTCTCTCTCCCTCTTTCCCTCCGCTGGGAGAGCGGAGGGAGGGAGACAGAGAGATCAGAGGGAGGGGGGGAGAGAGAGAGGCAGGCAACAACGCCGGAAGGTCGAGCGGCCGGGGGCGCCGGCTGGGCGGGCGAACAAGGAGGTAAGCACTAGATCCAGGCTCCAGTTGCTTCTCTTTTTCCTTTTATGTCTGGACGCGGATCCGACTTGATGATAACTCAACCGAGTTGTATCGCAACTCGGCCGATTTGGCCAAGTCATCACCGAGTCCAGCAGATTTCGCTCCTAAGTATGACTCGTGTCTCGGTATCGTCGCGGCGCTCGTCGAGTCAGGGAAGAGTCGGTCGAACTCGGCTGATAATTCGAACCCTGCTTATTGGACCCACTATAAAATGCAGTCTCAAGGTGATCCTGTTATGTGCTGATAAAAACATTGCTTCGCATCTTTGCTCTCTTATCCTCCTAACGTGACTATCTAAAACATTTTGTTCAATCTTCTACATATTTTTCTATCTAATCGATTCTTCTAAAATTTTGAAAAAACTCCTCGTACTAGATTATAGATAACACAAAATTTATTAAGAAGATCCTAACCATCTAGTAATCATTCTGGCTAAATTTCATGTCAAAATCTAACAAGTATTTCTCAAAGAATGTCCTAGTTCCTCATTAGAGTTGCTTCTTTTCATATCTTTATATGTCAGTAACTTGATTTTCCACAGTTCTAGGTCTTCTTTGTAGTGAGAGTGCGTTCAGACCTTGCTTCAAATTTTTTAACATCATACCACGAAGGTTTGAATTATCGAACTATTCTCATACGCACCAGAAACTTTTTTCCTAGACTTTTTAGGATTACGGCAAGCTCCGCTCTCGTCCATAATTTTCTTCGCCAGAAAGGTGGCACTAATTATTAGAGGTTGATGCTCAAGTTTACAGCTGGTCGTAAAATTTTGTCAAATTTTTCATGGGGCTTTGCTCCATAGCCTGTCCCCATCTTGATGGGAAAAGACTTAGATGATGATGATGACGACACCCCTCAAACAAAATAATAGGTATTATTCCTTGGTATGGAAGCAAGGGGAATGATGTATGTTCCTCAGTATGAATTTATTTGAATATATTTTTTTAGCTAGATATTATTATAACCTAACTAATTACAGCTACATTTATTGGATATTTTGGAACCACCATGCTTCTGTGAAATCAGCTTCTTGGATCACCAAGGCAATCTACCCGCTTTGTGATGTTTATACATCAAAGTTATATCTGTTGTCTAAAAATCAAGGTCTATATAGAATCAAGATTTATATTCTTGTTATTATATTATTTGATTAATTTGGAGACCAGCTTTAATGATGGATGAACTCAACAGTCGGAACTGAAAGGTAAAGAAGAATATTCGACAGAATTTAGTGAAGAGGTAATCTGATATAGTTTGTGTGTGATTTTGTCTGAGCTTGTATCACATCTGCATCGCGATTATGATTCAGGGTCCAATGCTTGAATTTAAAGTAATGCCTAGTAACAGAATATCAGATTCTTTGTTTTGGTGGCCCTTGTGAACTCTGACACTCTACTTGTCTCTTAGAGGCTTGATTTTATTGTCTCATACATTATTGAGGCACATGAGTGAAGAATATCTAAATGTTTTTCATAATTAATGGTTAATATACATTATAAATTTGTATAAATATGGTTGTAGAGGATACACATTTACTGGGTGTTATTCTATTGAGTCCTTGGAATTATTAGGCATGCTTATGAAGTAATTGTCTTGGTTCTTTTGTTCAGGGCTGGGATGATCCATATGTACCCCGTACCCATGAAGGTCTTCTAAAGTGGAAATATCCTGAAATGAATTCAGTTGACTTCCTTTTTGAGGTATGCATTATTTGCTTTATGATGTTTTCTTCTCCGGATGACATGTTTCAACTTTTGTGATTCTGCATGAAAAAGTTTAGTGAAGGTTTTTTTTGATATAATTCTTGCATGCACAGGTCGGAAGTGACGATCGCGAATTGCTTTTTCTGTATGAGAGAGGGAAAAAGAAACTTATGGATGCGGCTCAGGTTATATTTAGAGGTGAGTGGTTGTTGCAATTGTTCATAATTCTATTCTCACTATGACTGAAGTGTGATCTGTTGGTTATATTCGTTTTCCTGATGGGTTTGTTCAAGAAGCATATACAATCATCTATGGTCCATCTAGATATGTTTTGTTGACTAAAACATTTTGTCTATAAGACATTTTGTATGGACAATTGATGTATTTTTGGTTGATTTTGGATGTATTGATGATTGCATGCAATATGCTACATAGAAACAAAGAATCCACCAAGTCAATCATGATGTGCGTCTTGATGGATGTATGCTATGAAGAATCCACAGAGTCACCATAAAACAGTCAATAGGACAAAAGGGGGTATGCCTGGAAGACAGGAAATTTACTTGCTGTCACTTCAAAAACCCATGGTTGACTAGATATGAGAAAAAGGGACATGCCTGGACAGTTGGGAAATTTTCTATGTTGGATCTCGAAACTATATGCGTAGCCATTGGGATGGATAATCCACACAACACGCAGTTTGAAGACTTTTACCCAAGCATCAATTAATTGTAAAATAAGCAGTTCTCAATAATCTAACAAAAGGTACCACTCAGCATAGGCAAAAGGTCCAACTATAGACTGTAGGCATTTTAGAGCATTGAAATTGATGAGAGATCGAAGTGGCAATATATTGATCTTGATTATTGGCCATCTAAGCCTGTTGAGAAGGGAAGTGCAATTCCTGGTTTGGCGTGAAATGCGGTAAGCAGGGCTATCACATGCATCTCAAGCAAAGAAAAGACAACGGTAGAGGCGCCAGCTAGGCTGTCCTCAGTAAACCTATTTATGCTTAATTTAGGTTGGGAACCAATATTTAAGTGAGAGACAAGATGAATGGTGGTTAGAATCCTTTTACCTTAGGCTCATCCCCTTTTGTAGGTCTGCGCATGGAAAATTGGGAAAATAAAAGGTTCCGAAATTAGTTTAATGAGCTGAACTGGCGGAGCTTTATGTTTTCATGGTGTTCACTTAGGGTGCGTTTGGATGTCTAATAAAATAGAAAAAAATAATTAATATTATGTGAATTTTGAAAAAGTAATCCATGCTACTTTTTAGGTGAGTGTTTGAATAGGTAAGAAAGTAAGAAAATCTCTTAAAATCACGACTAAAAAAATTTTTATTCCAAAAGGAAATTACAAATTTCATGATTGTCTAGCTTAAGTACATGGCTGTGTTATCTATTTTCTCTCGATAGCTTTTCAAACCAGACAATGAATGTTTAGATTCTTTAAAATCCTAATCCTCTAACTCCCTAATCTATCGAGCACTCTGATTTTTTCTATTAAAATATCTAAACACAGTCTTGTTTAAATTTTAAATTTTTTTACGCTCTCCTTGTCACGTTAGTGAACAAGTTTGAGCAAGCTTTTACTGAGCTGGGCCGAACCTAGAGTTTTTGCAACCCATTTATAAGAGCGAGAACCAAGGATTATATTTGTTTTCTTATACTTTAGAATTTTTTTTTGGGGTTTAAAATTAATGCAGAGTATGTATGAGGGCTATGAATTTAATTAAGTCAAGACACCAAGATGATGTGGTCTTAAAAATGTAAATATTGAAATATGTAAACAAGCCTTTATAATCAAGTTTGGGCCCTAGCCAAGCCGGGCTACACTCATTTTCATTCAATTATTTAATTGAGCCAAAAGTTATGGTCAAGCTCTTGTCGTTTAGTTATTAAATGTGCTTTTACCTAGCCGATCCCGAGCAGAGCTTTGAGCTTACCGAGCCTTACAGCCCTATCTGGAATGGTCCTTTTGTCTTTTGATGGGGCAAGTTGAGATGACCTGGTGAAGGTCAATGTGGATTGCTGTAGATTATCCCAGAAGGTTGTGGTTGACATGGCATGACCCAATAGACTGGGCGACCTGGATTGATTTCAAAGTATCATTTAGTTATGATTAATCATAATGACATATCATATAGCAGTCAATATGGATTAGAAGGTTGTGTAATTTTATAACTTAGCTTTGGTGACGCCAATTGAAGGAGAACCCTGTAATAAATGAGCGCGGTTCAGTTTTGAAGTAGGGCTAAAGCTGAAGTCTCAACTGCCCTTGGAGAGTTTGTAATTTATGCTATTGATTAGCAGAACATTATTTCTCCCTCTTTATTCTAAAGAATGAAATGCTTTTGCTTATTGATTCTTATTGCAGCTGAGATACATAACAAATTTTGGATATATCAAATATGTATCCTATATCAAATATGTATCCCACATGTATCCATTATGTATGGGAGTATGTGTTCGAGACAGGCCTCTCCTTTATTTGAAGTGTCCCTGCTCCAAAAGTTTTAATTTTATAGTTGATTTTGTTCGTTGTTTTACTCTCAGAGATTAGCAACACTAGGAACAAATTTTTGATTTACAAATATACTTCATGGGCACACATGCTTATGCCGGTTTGAGTGCGCGCGCGCGCACACAGAGGTTATATGCTGCCACTGGACAATTGCCAAGTTCCTTTCTCCTTGTTTCACAGTAGAATGTGATTGTCATGTCTTATGTCCAAAAGTCAGATTCCTGCAGTAATATGTATATTCTATATATTTGTGATTTTGTGATTTTGTTCAAATCGACCTGCTTTATTGCAGGTGAAGAAGACATCTCTTCCCTCTCTGGAAAGATCATTGAATGCTCATGGGATGCAGATGCTGGGAGCTGGGTATGCATGCGTATCAGAACGGATAAAAGCACCCCAAATGATATCAACACTTACCGAAAGGTAGACCTCATCTGAAATTGCATGCATTCATTTCACACGGAAAATTTGACTGATATCCATAAAAATAGGGGTGCGAGTATACAAGTCAGTCAAGATTTTGGAGGGAAATGTTTTTTAGTACCAATAAATCATTTAAAGATATTTTCTACATGGGTCTCTGGTTTTGAGATAAATTTCTAGTTTTAACGGAGTATTGGATTTCCTATGTCATTTAATGAGTACAAGTTTTAGATGGTCGGCTGACACCAAGATTTGGCATCTCATTTCAGAATTGGCGATGAAGTTGTTGTTTTAGTTGGTTTTTTTCCCTCCGAACTTAAAATATGCGTTTATGGGCACAGGTCATGAGGAGCATCACC
The DNA here is from genome assembly GCA_038442645.1 of Agave tequilana. NCBI lineage: Eukaryota > Viridiplantae > Streptophyta > Magnoliopsida > Asparagales > Asparagaceae > Agave > Agave tequilana. The sequence continues at coordinate 30,573 of JAVJIF010004931.1, forward strand.
GACAACATCACAGAGGAGGTATTGCTGAATGAGATTGCAGAGATAGTGCGTCTCCCTATGTACGCAGATAGGATAGCAGGTCATCGGCGTCGGTAAAGGGGAAGATGAGTTCTCATCAGAGGGGTAACAGACCTTGCAAGGAGGAACGGGGGAAAAAGAAGATGCAAGGCCTGCACTGATTTCTTATTTTTAGTAGCATATAGGTGTGTAATTATAGGATTAGTTAATGAATCAAATCTTTTTCCTAGCCATAGTCCCTGTATAAATAACACTGCTCGTCTCCCTCTCTTTTATTATTATTTTACGAATGTAGATGGCTTGTCAGGGTTTTTACCACAGAGTGTGGAAGAGAGAAGTTCCTTGTAAGCTGGTGTAGCTATTATTACAGAGTCATTGCGACGCGATGAGGTGATGAAAAATAAATGATGGCATTTGGAAATCCAATTTCGTGAGGCTGTGGACAAATTTGGATCTGATTTTTTGGGGAGTTCGGCCCTTTGTCGTCACCGCAAAATTTGTGCGCTTGATTTTAGATCTGTCCAATTTAATTGCATGTCCATTTTACTTTCATGTATAGTTTTATGCCCGAGTGTATGACAGTCATTTCCACGTCGTAAGCCATAAAATCTCTCAACTGATCCATGCGCGCACCCGTATGGTATCAAAGCTGCGCTCGTGTTCATGTTTGTGTGAGAACAAGAAGACCACGTGGATTTAATTGTTCCCAAAATTAGGATCAAAATCCTATTGGCAATGGAGTTTGACCCTGTTCTATTTAGAGTTAATCAAAAGGAACCCTAACCCTCTGATGTCAAGAGGAGATCAAGATGGGAACGGCTGAATATTGTTACATGTTGACAGCACGATTCAACTGTTGTCAGGTTTTTATAAAAAGGCACAGCACGATTCAACTGTTGTCAGGTTTTTATAAAAAGGCAGAGGTTTATAGTTCTGTTGGCAATATCTTTCACCTGCCGATAGGTTTTTAGAGAAAGTCGGGGTTATAATCTTGCCTACAACACTATTCACTTGTCGACAGATCTACTATGTATTAGAGTATTCTAGTTTGTTTAAGAGTTGTTTTTCGTGTCTGTTTTGCATTTCAATTTATTTTGTTTTTGTTTCTTTATTTTAGTTTTCTAGTTAGAGTATTCCTCATTTATTTGCCTTTAGGTTTTTGGCATTTAACTTCGAGTAATATAATTGAGTTTTTACTCTCCAATTACTTGTGGATTTGAGTTGTTTTCTTTGGCTCGTGAATTCAGCTCGCTTGCTCGTGAATTTGAGTGATTATTCTCTACCTGGAGACTTCCTTAGGATTCTTCAACGCTTGTATGATATCCATCTCGCGTTGCTCGTCTTCTTCTCTTTCCCATCTATATCACCCTCCCCTTCTGAGCTGTATGATATCCATCTCGCGTTGCTCGTCTTCTTCGCTTTCCCATCTACATCACCCTCCCCTTTGATTTCTGAGCTGTATGATATCCATCTCGCGTTGCTCGTCTTCTTCGCTTTCCCATCTATATCACCCTCCCCCTTTGATTTCTGAGCTGTCTTATGCGGGACTTCAAAACCCTAAAATCCAACGTAACCACGCAAAAGATCTCCTTTACCTTCACCTTCACAGACGATCTGCTGATAGAAATCTTGTCCAAACTCCCCGTCAAGTCCCTCATCCGTTTCCGCTGCGTCTCGAGACCATGGCGGGATCTCATCTCCTCCTCCACCTCCGTCCACAGGAAGATGATCCCATAGCCCATGGTCAGGGTCTTCCACAAGACCATGATCCAATTCACAAACCTCCAGTCATCAAGAATTTGCGTCGATCCCTCCTCGATCGACACCACCCTCTCGTTCCTCCCATGGCTGGCTATCAACCACCTCAGCGTCGTCGACAAATGGGGGAAAAAAGTTGCGCTCAAGACTATGAACTCGTGATCTTTAATATATTTTTATAAATTACCACTTGAACTAGAGTGAAATAATATTATTATTCTAATAAAATTAATCTAAAAAGAAAGATCATATGTAAAAAAAAAAAAATTATAAATACTACATATATTTTATAAAATCGCCCAAGCGACTGAGTTAGACGAAGAATATGGCTCCATGGAGATTGTGAGGCTGGAGCGGCCGCGGGCCACGTTATTGGGCGGCCTGAGCAGGGTCACTCTGGGGGCCTCTTGCATCGGGCGACGATCGCAGATGACACGTTACTCATGTGGGTGCTCGACGATCCCCGCGGTAATAGGTTTTTTCATGAAGCATGTAGGAGTGATTTTGGATACAAGCTGCCCGCTTACTCAGTCTGATCTGGTTCTCTTGGCTTTTCATCCTGATTCGGATGTGAATTTTCTCTCTTTTTTTTTTTCTTTTTTTTTTTTTTTGAGGTTTGATAGTAAGCTGCTTTCTTTATCATTTTGGGAGTGCCAAGTTGGAGGAGATTGCGACATTGAGGAGGAGAATCCTTGCCTTGCTTACTCCCCTTGCTACGCTCAATATTTGGACCTCCTTGCTTCGTAATTTTGCTTGAAATTAATCCTTTCTACAATATTGTATTGTGAACTAGGAATCTCTCTTTTAGCTTCTCTGTCTATGTTTTTCTGTTTACGTTATATCTTTTGAATGCCAAGTGTTTTCAAGTTTTTTGTTTTCGGCTTAATTGGCATATGTTGATACATGTGCGTGGAGGTTATGCTTCATGCCCGTTGAGAAATACAATTAGTATCAGGATTCACTGGACCCTCATTTAAAAAATGAGTGCTCCACCTACGAGAGCATGTTAAAATATAAAATTATTACCTTCAACTCCCTATCACAACTTCAAAGTTTTGAGGCAAGGAGGAAAATTTTAATATAGAGTTGGAGTTTGATTCTGATTTGAATCCGAAGCAGGTTGGATTGATTCTGATATGAACCCAAGAAATAAGTTGCATATCTTCCAGAGGATGTTGGTTTCGACTTTCGACGAGAGCTAGTAGAATCAATATCAACTTTCAGATTTTTCTTTGTGAATTTGTGAGGGGAGTTGGGAAGTAAGACCAAGGGCAAGAAAGTAACCTTGCCTTCACAGGGTTTTAATTGTTAAGGGTTTTACGTAATGTGTTTTTTAGATTTCACGCAAGAGGAGAAATAAGTAGTGCACGCCAAGAAAGAAGGGTAGAGGAGGAGCTATGCCCTCAAGAAATCAAAAGAAGTGACATCTACAAAACTATGATCGATGCGTACACATTTATATATAACCTATTTACCTTTTTCGTAAATGGCACTTTTAAAAAAAAAAACCCATTTAAACAAATAATCCCCAAAAAAAGCCTTCGAAAAAAATAATTCTCAAAACCGATCTTTGACATGTCACATAGCACGTCAGCAGGTAACGGTTTTGCCTTGCTAACGGCGCGGGCGGGCGCGGTCAGATGGTGAAAATTTGTGTTAGGGTTTACCAAATCCGAATGTCAAAATAGATCAAAATTCAGATTCGAGTTTGCCAAATCCGAACCTGCACTGAAAATCTGCCAACTAGACACACATGCATGAGAAAAGTGAATGAGGCCCGCAAATTAAGAAAAAATGGACACTTTTCAACCCATTTTCTCTGAACCAGACCCACCCTGGTGATGAAGACCACATGTATTACTCTTGTGGAGAAATGTGTCTGACTATTTTTAAATTCTTAAAGGGTTTGCTCTTAAAAGCCATCTTGTCTTTACATATTGACTTAAATTAGACCTGCAGTCTCTATAGTTCTTGTTATCTTCTGCATTAGTTTAAATAAAAATGTGATTTTCTAAAATATAAGAGAAACATTAATAAAAATGCTTCTTCATCTCTCTTGGCCATATTGACTGGTCTAAAACCCATATTTTAGATCTCTCTCCCACCATTCTCCACCTCAGTGAATATTTCTCAAATCTGAGCCGAACACAATGAATCGACCAATTTTGACTCAACAACTGGCTGCGTCATTATGGTTGCCTACGTACTCATGCTCAGGGGATCAAGCCATCCGTAGTTCATCCAAACGAGTTCCACCGAGCTCAAGCGACTAAATCAATTGTTTCCAAATCTGCAGCAACGAACCCAACTGGCTGAGTCATATGAATCTCCTTACCAATACCGTCTTGGAGAACAACAACCTTCATTTTAAGCTGATCTACCTCACCAATTTGAGATTCACGCTTCTTCATAACTCACCTCTGTGGATTCTTCTTGATTCCTTCCGCTGTAACCAAATCGACTTTCGCTTCAATCTGTTCAGCATCCAAACTGGCTACCTGATCTCCACTCATATCACATCCGGTGAGATCCTAACTGATTCTGAACCAACTGAAAGTGGTGGAGTAGCATCAACTTCTACCCGCTGCGATACATTCTTGGTCTTCAATCTCTCCACCTGCTGAGAGATTGTAGACTTTAACAATGAAGTCTCATCAATTGTGACATGCTTGCTCAACACAATCTTCTTGTTTTCGGGGTCCCATAACTTGTAGCCTTTCATATTCCTCTTGACACCCAAAACACAAACTATTTTGCTCGCGGATTTATCTTGCCATCTTTGACACTAAAGTAGGCTGGACTTTCAATACCCACAGAAAACTATAGTTCTGAGCAGCTCCACTCGACCAAATATCCAACAAAGTTTTGCCACCTATCACAATCAATGACAGACAATTCATGAGATGACTAGTATATACCAACGTCTCAGCCCAAAACGTCTTTTCAAATGATGCATTAGACAATAAACATCGACCCTTATCCAGTAAGGAACGGTTCATCCCCTAGCCACCCCATGTTTTCTAATTTTGAAGTGAATATCAATACCAGTGTTCTGGCCAAATCGTAAAAAATGATCCTTATACTCCCCAACACTATCAATTTGGAGTACCTTAATCTTCTTACCAGTCTGTTTCTCCATCATATTCTTCCACTTCATCAACATCTTTAGGACTTCAAATCTTTATCTCATAGGGTATACCCAACTTCGCCTAGATATATCATCAATAAACGAATAAAATACCGATGGCCTTCAAGTGATGCAGTCTTGGTAGGACCCCAAATATCAACGTGAACATAATTATGAAGACCTTCCGAGTAGTGAGTTGTGGTGCCAAATTTCACCTTTGTCTTCTTGTCGAGAACGCCATGTCCACCCAATTTCAAATTGCAGGTAGCTGCACTTTTCAATAATCCTTACTTTGCAAATGCTTCCAAGGAGTTTAAACCAACTTGTCCGAGCCTCTTCTGCCATAACCTTGTAGAATCGTCTTTCGAATATTATAAAGCTGCTAAATTTTCAGTAGCTGCACAACCCTTCAAGTAGTACAAGTTGTTGCGTTGAATGCCCTTCAGAACTATCAATGAGCAGCTGGGTATCTTGGGAACGCCTTCTCCAAGAGTCCCTCTTAGACCCTATGCTTCCAAAGCTCCAACTGAAATCAAATTCTTCTTCAAATAAGGTACATTCTTCACATCCTTCAACTCTTTTATCATTCCATCAAACAACTTTACGCGGGTTGTACCTATCCCTTTAATTTGGTATGTGTGTCCGACGCCGAACGTTAACAAGTATCCATCTAGTTTTTCAAAACTAGCAGACCACTCCCGTTTGGGACAAACGTGATAGGTAGCACCGGTATCCAAAATTCATTCAGATTCCTCTGAACAACAAATAATAGGGGTGACAAAAAGTGAATAACCACACGAGTCTGAGTCCGATCCACATGCTTGTGAAGTACCACCATCTGGTGTACTGACCACATATGCTAGATTTGCCTCAGGCTTTGACTCCTTCTTCTTGAGCTTTAAACAATTAATTTTTCAGTGTCCTACTTCTTTATAATTAGCATACTGATTTTCCTTCAAATCTTGACGACCACCAATTCTGGACTTTCCAAAATCTCCCTTAACCTTTTAATTGTTCGTGCCATCAAACTTCACTACATTGATCTTTTATTGGTGGATGTGCACGGTCTTCACCGTGGAGTAGTTAACTCCGGCCATATCTCGTCCAAAAGGCGCCAAACACAATGCAAAAAATCAAACGAAAATAGATCCAAACTAGGTAAAGATATTACCTCAAAGTGAAACCCTCGATGAGTTTCCGAAATGATCTACTCCACCAAATCTAATCCATTGAGCAATCCAAAATGTTGTTTTAAGATCAACACACGATTCTACGAATAGTCCTAAAGCTGCTCCGACACACAATCTCCACCGAACGAACCATGATGCTCTTGAAATCGATACACGATCCCACGCCAAACTTGGGATGCTCTGATACGACTTATTGCGCTCCCTTGAGAAATTCTTGCTTGCCGATCACCAGATCAGCGCACCAAACGCCGAGTCAATCACAAACAATAAGACACGAACCAAACAACCAAAGAAAGAAAGCGAGAAACACACGAATTTAACGAGGTTCGACAATTGCCTACATCCTCGGGGCAGAAGGGGAGAGAAATCTTATTAAAACAATTGAGTACAAGAGTTACAAATTGATCCACAGATCTAAATTGAGAATATACACAATTCGTCGTAGAATTCTCTCAAACAAACTAATCCTAAAATTTTTCAATACAATTCACCTCTCTCAAAAGAGTTACAATTAATGGGGACAATACCCCTCTTTATATAGCCACACAGTCCACGAAGAAAAGAAAACCAAAAACTCTGAATTTGAATCAGAAATAAATTCAAAAACTGACTCGGATACGCCCAGAACCCAAATCGCTGTCGACAGCCGAAAAGGCCTGTCGACAGCCTGAGACATCCCCTGCTCTCTATAAATCGTTGCCGACACCTAGAGGGGGGTGAATAGGTGAGGGCTAATCTAGGACAAATAATGCGGAATTACAAAACTAATTGCAACACACTTAATGTAACCAAAGAGTGTAACCGAATTCCCGGTGAAGGGCTCTGAACTAACTCCTCTTGATTCCTCTGAATAAGAGTTGAGGTGCTATATGAAGCTCTCTTGGTTAACACAAGTATGGCACACACAATCAAACACAAGCATATATATGATTTGGTAATATGATGCAATGCACAATGTAAGAGAGAGAGAGAGAGTTAGAGAAAGTGAATCAATCGCTAACACCGAGATATGTTTCAAGGTTCGAGCACACAGCTCTACGTCCCCGCCTTCACACAGAAGAATTTTCACTATCTAGTCCACACAGAACTTACCACACAGGGAACCTCCACTGAGGATTTGGGCAATTACAATTTGGGAGCACACAACTCCTCTCTCCAACAATACAACCTCTACACTTAGAGGCAAGGCACAAGCCAACACAATATCCACCTCACACAAGAGGGGAAGGCACTTAGCCAAACACAAATCAACCTCACACAAGAGGGATTAGGCTCAAAGCCACACAACCAACAATCACCTCACACTTGAGGGATTCCAACACAACCTCCACTATCACCTCTCACTAGAGGGATACCAATACAATCACCTCTCACTAAAGGGATATCACAAATCAAGGAGGATTACAACTTGGTGATCTCAAAGACCACAAACAAATCTTTCTCACAAAATAAAGATTCTAATAGATAGGATAGATAGATAGCTCAAGTGTGAGAAATCAAGGTGTTTGGAAATCAAATAACACAGAAAAATACTTGAGAAAACAACTAGAATAGATGTAGAATGAAGAACAAAATAATATCTCAAATCTCTATTTTTCTTTGAATTTTTCAACCCTTGAAAACAAATAAAAGATAAATCTTTTGGCTTAAAAACTCTTTGAAAACTTGTATTAAAACACTAGAATGTATGGGAATTTTGGCTCTTAGAAATCTTGTTAAAACACTAACTCAAATGAGGTATTTATAGCCGATTTGGAAATCTGCCCGTTGGCAGCTAAAAAGGGCATTTTTGCCCTCCGGTCGACCGGGCCGGTCGACCGGCCAACGGTCATATTTTTGACCGTTGAGCCCAGCGGTCGACCGGCTCGGTCAACCGAGACTGGATACAGAGAGCAGAGCTCTCTGCCGGTCGACCGACCCGGTCAACCGAGGCCATTTCCAGAGAGCAGAGCTCTCTGGACGGTCGACCGTCCCGGTCGACCGGCCACTAGCCTAAAGCTGGCGTGCACGCTTGTGCACATCGATCGACCGACTACTGCTGCGGTCGACCGGTCCGATCGACCAGCAGTAAGCCAGTCAGCTACTTATGGGACTTAAAAACGTAGGTTTTTATCTTTTATAAAATCCCATAAAACCATATAAATTTCACAAAAATCAGTTCAGTATAATACTATAATATACAAACATGTTTGAGTAAAAATCAAAATATGTTACAGACATTTTGAACCATTTTTGTGACATGAAAATTTTACCTTAAACCAAAAACCGTATTTTTTAGAACTTTGATTTTTGAAAAGGAAATGTAATTTTTCCAAAACACATGTAAATACAAAAACATGATATTTAAACAACTTTTAAGCATGTTGTGTATGGATAGAATCCAATATACATGAAAGGTATTATATCTATGTTTTTGACATTAAATCCAAAAATAAGTTTTGTCTAAATACAAAACCCAAATACATGAATAGGTTTTATCAAAATATGTTTTTCTAAATAGATGAAGCATATATGTATATAGATCAAATCTAAGATACATTAAACTATGTAAATTGTTTTGATCCTATCTATTCATGAAAACTAAAATCGGTTAAACTAAAAACTGAAAATCAAAACATGAAACTTTAAACTAGTGTGTGTGTTGTGAACTTGAGCATATCTCACTATCTAATCTTTACAATGGATCTAAACAAACTTAAACTAAAAACAAACTAAGGTCTTCTTGACGAACTCTGTTCTTAAGTCGACTCGATCCAAACGTGATTCCCCGAGCTTGACTCCAACCAAGTGCTAGATAAACTTGATGCTCGAGCTCTTGAATCACCATGTGAAGACTCCAAAACACCTTTGTTGAAGCCAATCACCTACTAATATCTTGATCAAATATCTGAAACTAAATATCATAAGATTATTAGTAAACTATAACTACATGAGTTAATCATCATCAAAACTAGAGTGGAAGGCCTCTGGGCCAACAATCTCCCCCTTTTTGATGATGACAAAACTCATGGAGTTATATATGCATGGATTAAAGTTAAGCTCCATAGAAGCTCCCCCTTAACTCATGCATAATAATAAACATAAAGATATAGAATGAATGCTCTCTAATTATGATATTTGATATCAATGAAATGAACATGCTTCTTGATACCAAAAAAAATAAACATAACAATAAAAGCTCTTGATACCAATGAAAGCTTTAAATACAAATGAAAGCTCTTGATACCAACAACTCTAAATGCTAATAAAAACTCTTGATACCAATAAAGCAACAAAACATGTTCTTGATACCAACAAAATATATTTTATATCAATGGTAAAATATGCATATAAACAAACATGCATAAACAAACATGCATATATCAAACTCCAAAATATCTCTCCCCCTTTTTGTCAATTCATCAACAAAGGGGTATAAACAATAAAGGCAAAAAAAATTTCTCCATTTTTCATAAATCAAAACAATAAGGTATATATGCTATATACAATCATGAAGAGGAGAGACGTGAAGTTAACTCCCCCTACATACATGCATTTATATGAAAAGAGATGACTAAACCCTAACCACATAAAATAATATGTAATGTATAAAAGGAGATGTGAAGCTCCTAATACACACGTGTACTACATACTAAAGAAAGGTCAATGACTTTAATATGACATACACTCAACATGACTATATATATATATAGAAGATGTTAAGCTTCCCCTTGCATATAAACAATACAAATCAGAAACATTATGATACCCAATTGAAAGATATATCAATTTAGCATGAAGGTAATCATCTAAACAATATGATATCAATAAATGATACTAATTGAAAATAAACAAAACATATTGAAGACACCTACATATTTGATACCAATTGAAAGATATACATATATAGGCAATCTTGATACCAATTGTAAAAACAAATTGAAAATATTTTATTCTTTTGATACCAAAAGAAGAACATAAACCAAACCTTTTGGTTAAACATATAAATCATTTTACAACATAAAGAGTGGGAGTAAGTAATCAAATGTAAACAAAACCAATTGAAAGGTAAAACATGAATTTTCTCCCCCTTTATGAAACACCAATGAAAACGATGCATAAGCTTGTGTAAGATACCAATAGAAAAATAATTGTCATTAAAGAATCAAGCTTAGCATAATCAAACATGTGCTCAAAGATATAAAAATATAGTAAGCACAATCAAAACACATATATATGTATGGAAAAAGTAAATACCAATCGAAATTGATACTATATGAAGTTAAAGCATACATATATAAACAAATATGAGTATACAAGATAAATATCAATTGTGATACCAATTGAAAATACAATGATAATCAGGTGTATAACTCATACTCCCTACCACCCATTTCATGCATATGTTTAAATTGCTTTTCAATATGAGCATACAAGGCATGATCGCCCATCCAACCGCTCATTGAGGGTAGGGGTTTTCAAAAATAAGTTTAAAAAATATAACACGTTTGAAAACTCTACCAATAAGAAGAATATCACAACTAGTTTTATGATAATCTTGAAAACTAGTACGAAATCTTTCAAGTAAGGAATAAAACAAGAAGATATTTCATGAAAAATATGTGAGTCACACGATTGTCAAACACTCAAAAGTTTATAAACACATATCATACTCATGAAAACAAAATCATGAGAAAACAATAAGTAAAGTGAGTGTATAAGAGTTATGTGAAAAATATTATCATGAAAATAGGCAATTAAGCTCAATGTGAAATTCCTTTATAAGTGAAAACATGAAAATTATTTAAAATTTAATAATCCTTCAAGGTATATGTATGTTTTGTACAAACTAGAGTATACATACATATCCAAAATATAAACGAGTCCACAAAAGTATATGCATGAAGGCATGTGGCTCAAGGATGTATATGTATAACTATTAGTTTGGACAAAATAGACATATACAAGAAGTTTAAACATAAACATGAAAAACATATCAAAAATATAGAATACAAGTCAAAATGTATGAATCATCAAAACTAGATTATACTAGTACATCTAATGGGTACAAATGAGCATTCAAGCACAAACATATAATAAGCTATTTGTGGCTCACTACTTGTACAAGTATATACCTAAGTTTTAATGAAAACTAACATCTAAATATGTAGTCAAAACATGAAGTATAGAAATCAAAACATAAACCAACATGATTAGTATGTATATGCACATGATTTAGAATTATGATATACACAATAGTTAAACATGGTGAGAACACAAAAGATAAGTCCATATAAATATGGGTGTATCTCAAATACTATGTATGTATGTCATAGGTCTAAATATCGTGGCATCTATCATAATAATCATAAAAACATGACATGCTAAAATTTAATGACATGAAAAGCATGTAAATATAAATGAGAGTTAAGAGATTGTTACTAAAACCGAGAAGGTAAATCTCTAGGCTCCAAACCGAGGTGATCCTACCACCAAATTCCCCTTGAAAGTGATGCATCCAAATAGTCATCTTTAGGCTCGGAATGCATCCACCTCAAGGCACCATCACTCTCACGTCATGTGAGAGCCCACACCTATATCAAATAAAATAGGAGTGGTCTTTGGTACCCACACTCTTTTGAGTCCATGGGGGTTAGCTCCTTTCCTAACCCAAACAAATTTATTTGCTAAATTAGAATCATGTATTCTATCATAACAAAACTTAGCAAGGTGGCCCTTACGTCCATAATGTGTACAAGTGTACACATGAGCATACATAGTGTGATGAGTGTGAACGTGTGGAGCATGTGTATGCCGTAATTTGTGTGCATGCATATTTGAAACTTATTTCTTTCGAAATATAGATTCCAACTGTGAGTGGTTCATGACACAATGGCTCAAAGTGGAGCCCAAACAATCCATACTATTCTTTAACAAACAAACATCATTTTCAATCTTAGAAGAAGAGGTGCATGCAATAGATACACTAGATGGTGAACCAATACTAGCATGGCAAACATGTGTATCTAAATCATTTTTCAAAGATTTATTTTCATTTAAGCAAACTTCTAATTCTTTTGAAATCAAATCACTTTTGTTTTTCAAAGAAACATTTTCTTTTATAACAAAATCAAGTTTTGAAGACAGGTTTTCATTTTTCTTCAAAATATTATTACAATTATTTTTATTTTTCAATATCTTATTTTCATTTAGGGCAAGATCAAGTTGGGATTTAAGTGAGTCATGTTCACTTGAAATCTCATCCTTTTCTTGCAAAACAATCTCAAGTCTAGAAGACAAATCTTTATTTTCTTCTTTTAGTCCAAAACTTTTCTTTTTCAAAAGATTATATTTTTCTAATATTTTTTCACACACAATAGATAGTTCTTCATTTAAAGCATTGGTATCAATATAATCATTACTAGAAGAACTAGCATCATCATCATCATCTAATTGAGTTTCCGAGTTTACCTCAAGGGACTCATTCCCTTGGACCATGTAGTAATGTTGCTTGGATTCTCCACTAGATTCATCCTCCACAATGGTTGGCGTTTGAAGCTTGAAGGAGGTCAACGTGTTCCACACTGCAAAGGCGGAATCACAATTAAAAGCCATCATAAGATATTCTTTACTAAGCGTGCTTCTAAGTGCCTCAAGGGCTCGTGCATTGGCCTCTATATGCTTGCTATTACCAAGATAGGATTTCTTGGTAGCGGCAAAGAAAACATGCAAGCCTAGGGTTTTGAAGTACATACTCATCCTAAATTTTCACATGTCAATGTTGGAGACATCATACATGGGAGGGGTTAAGCAATCAATGAGTGTGTATGAATAAACAAGTGTGCAAATGTAAATCTAGATTAGCTAACCAAGATCACACTCCTAGGTGGTTAAACCTAATATCATAAGCGTAGGCTCTGATACCAATTGAAAGTACACCTACAGGGGGGTGAATAGGTGTAGGGCTAATCTAGGACAAATAATGCGAAATTACGAAACTAATTGCAACACACTTAGTGTAACCAAAGAGTGTTGCCCCGGTGAAGGGCTCTGGACTAACTCCTCTTGATTCCTCTGAATAAGAGTTGAGGTGCTAAATGAAGCTCTCTTGGTTAACACAAGTATGGCACACACAATCAAACACAAGCATATATATGATATGGCAATATGATGTAATGCACAATGTAAGAGAGAGAGTTAGAGAAAGTGGATCAATCGCTAACACCGAGATATGTTTCGAGGTTCGAGCACACAGCTCTACGTCCCCGCCTTCACACAGAAGGATTTTCACTATTTAGTCCACACAGGACTTCCCACACAGGGAACCTCCACTGAGGATTTGGGCAATTACAATTTGGGAGCACACAACTCCTCTCTCCAACAATACAACCTCTACACTTAGAGGCAAGGCACAAGCCAACACAATATCCACCTCACACAAGAGGGGAAGGCACTTAGCCAAACACAAATCAACCTCACACAAGAGGGATTAGGCTCAAAGCCACACAACCAACAATCACCTCACACTTGAGGGATTCCAACACAACCTCCACTATCACCTCTCACTAGGGATACCAATACAATCACCTCTCACTAAAGGGATATCACAAATCAAGGAGGATTACAACTTGGTGATCTCAAAGACCACAAACAAACCTTTCTCACAAAATAAAGATTCTAATAGATAGGATAGATAGATAGCTCAAGTGTGAGAAATCAAGGTGTTTGGAAATCAAATAACACAGAAAAATACTTGAGAAAACAACTAGAATAGATGTAGAATGAAGAACAAAACAAATATCCCAAATCTCTATTTTTCTTTGAATTTTTCAACCCTTGAAAACAAATAAAAGATAAATCTTTTGGCTTAAAAACTCTTTTGAAAACTTGTATTAAAACACTAGAATGTATGAGAATTTTGGCTCTTAGAAATCTTGTTAAAACACTAACTCAAATGGGATATTTATAGCCCATTTGGAAATCTGCCCGTTGGCAGCTAAAAAGGGCATTTTTGCCCTCCGGTCGACCGGGCCGGTCGACCGGCCAACGGTCATATTTTTGATCGTTGAGCCCAGCGGTCGACCGACTCGGTCAACCGAGACTGGATACAGAGAGCAGAGCTCTCTGCCGGTCGACCGACCCGGTCAACCGAGGCCATTTCCAGAGAGAAGAGCTCTCTGGACGGTCGACCGTCCCGGTCGACCGGCCATTAGCCTAAAGCTGGCGTGCACGCTTGTGCACATCGGTCGACCGACTACTGCTGCGGTCGACCGGTCCGGTCGACCGGCAGTAAGCCAGTCAGCTACTTATGGGACTTAAAAACGTAGGTTTTTATCTTTTATAAAATCCCATAAACCATATAAATTTCACAAAAATTAGTTCAGTATAATACTATGATATACAAACATGTTTGAGTAAAAATCAAAATATGTTACAAACATTTTGAACCATTTTTGTGACATGAAAATTTTACCTTAAACCAAAAACCGTATTTTTCAGAACTTTGATTTTTGAAAAGGAAATGTAATTTTTCCAAAACACATGTAAATACAAAAACATGATATTTAAATAACTTTTAAGCATGTTGTATATGGATAGAATCCAATATACATGAAAGGTATTATATCTATGTTTTTGACATTAAATCCAAAAATAAGTTTTGTCTAAATACAAAACCCAAATACATGAATAGGTTTTATCAAAATAAGTTTTTCTAAATAGATGAAGCATATATGTATATAGATCAAATCTAATATACATTAAACCATGAAAACTTGTTTTGATTCTATCTATTCATGAAAATCAAGATCGGTTAAACCAAAAACCGAAAACCAAAACATGAAACTTTAAACTAGTGTGTGTGTTGTGAACTTGAGCATACCACACTATCTAATCTTTACAATGGATCTAAACAAACTTAAACTAAAAACAAACCGAGGTTTTCTTGACGAACTCCGTCTTCAAGTCGACTCGATCCAAACGTGATTCCCCGAGCTTGACTCCAACCGAATGCTAGACAAACTTGACGCTCGAGCTCTTGAATCACCTTGTGAAGACTCCAAAACACCTTTGTTGAAGCCAATCACCTATTAATATCTTGATCAAATATCTGAAACTAAATATCACAAGATTATTAGTAAACTATAACTACATGAGTTAATCATCATCAAAACTAGAGTGGAAGGCCTCTGGGCCAACAGTTCACGGTCTTCACCGTGGAGTAATTAACTCGGCCATATCTCGTCCAAAAGGCTCCTAACACAATGCAAAAATTCAAACGAAAATAGATCCAAACTAGATAAAGATATTACCTCAAAGTGAAACCCTCGATGAGTTTCCGAAATGATCTACTCCACCAAATCTAATCCATTGTGCAATCCCAAACGCTATTTTAAGATCCACACACGATTCTACGAATAGTCCTAAAGCTGCTCCGACACACAATCTCCACCGAACGAACTATAATGCTCTTGAAATTGATACACGATCCCACGCCAAACCTGGGATGCTCTGATACGACTTGTTACGCTCCCTTGAGAAATTCTTGCTTGCCGATCACCAAGATCAGCGCATCAAACGCCGAGTCAATCACAAACAATAAGACACGAACCAAACAACCAAAGAAAGAAAGCGAGAAACATACAAATTTAACGAGGTTCGACAATTGCCTACGTCTTCGGGGCAGAAGGGGAGAGAAATGTTATTAAAACAATTGAGTACAAGAGTTACAAATTGATCCACAGATCCAAATTGAGAATATACGCAATTCATCGTAGAATTCTCTCAAACAAACTAACCCTAAAATTTTTCAATACAATTCACCTCTCTCAAAAGAGTTACAATTAATGGGGACAATACCCTCTTTATATAGCCACACAGTCCACGAAGAAAAGAAAACCAAAAACTCTGAATTTGAATCAGAAACAAATTCAAAAACTGACTCGGATACGCCCAGAACCCAAAACGTTGTCGACCGCCGAAGAGGCCTGTCGACAGCTCCAACTTTCTGTTGACGTATCCATGTATAGGCCGTTGACAGCTCAATAAGCCTGTCGACAGCCGCTGTTTTAACTGCTGCTTCTTCATCTCTCTTGATCATATTTTCACTACTCTAAAAAAATCATGTTTTAGATCTCTCCCCCCAAAACAACAATCACCAAAGCAATCATGAGATACTTTTTGAATGATTGTGATTAGTTCTTCATTTATGTTTCTATGATTTTAATGTAATTTGGTTCAAAAGCAGTCATGATATGCTATTTGAATTATTGTGATTACTTCTTCATTTATGTTTTTATGATTTTAATGTCATTTGGTTCAAAAGCAATCATGAAGTTCTATTTGAATTATTGTGATTACTTGTTCAAAAGCAATCATGACGTTCTATTTGAATTATTGTGATTACTTCTTCATTTATGTTTCTATGATTTTAATGTCCTTTGGTTCAAAAGCAATCATTTACAAAGATCCCACTACATTTTCTGAGAATTATTTCTCAGAATTGAGGACAAACAGCATGAAGAGAAGTGAAGGTTTGATGAACTATTTAATTTACAGTGATTACTTCTTTGCCTGTGTTTCAATTACTTCAAATGTTAATAGGTCAAAAACATTTTTTTCGTGAACTTTGCTATTTTAGAATGAAAAATTTAACTGTTCTATTTCTATGTTAAATTTTAATCTTTTCATTGAAGTGCTGAATCAACAAGTCTTGGTTATAACCAGTGAGGTCTGGCTTACCGATTAAGTTTTTATCCTGTGGGCTTATTGTCACTGTCATCCTCGCTCAGAGAAAGCCTCACGAGTCATCAAAAACTATAATTGAGTAGTAATTAATCTAAAATAAATGCTTACTATGAGCTGTATACTTTAGTCCAAGAAGAGGATACAATGGATGTAGGATCCATTTTACTTATAGAACTCTATTTCTTTTTCTTGACTAATTAACTCAACTGTCGATGAGGTCCACTCGCGATATTCTGGGAGCAAACCCGAGGCATGACCAGAGCTATGTCGGGAGGAGAATAAATGTCCACATAGCGGGATTTAAACTGGTGACTCATTGGTAGCTTGTGCTCTACCCGACCCAAGCCAACCGATTGTGCAGCCCACGGGGAGTTTTACATGCACATTACACAGATTTACAGTATACCTTGCTCTCTAATTGCAGTGTACATCCAATTGAAACTGACTGGTGCTGAAAAGCCACGGACAAGCTGAACTTGATTGCACAAGGGCTGTTCCAATGAAGTTACTAATTTGCAAGATAAGAAATCACTCCATAAAGTAACATAATCACTCAAAAGTCTATTAAGAAATAAACTTTATCTCTATGAAACATAAACACACACAAACCTTTCATGTAAAGCTCAAAAGCAATGATTTGAATATCAAACACAATCAAACATATTGAGCCCAATTACATTAAACAAAGATAACAATCACCTGATACTTTTAGTCCATTCCATCCGCAAGTTAAATCTCTAGGAAACAAGATCAACACAAACAATACTTAAATTCATAAAAAAGATAAAAGAGACATCAGTACATCATCTTCGACTTCATACAGTTCCCCCTACTAGAAGAACATCACACAAACAAAGATAAAAAGAGAACTGAAACTGAAGCAGAACACAACAGTTCAAGCTTCAGCCTCCTCCACACTACTCTCACTGCCCAAAATGAAGTACCAAATACCACTTCGGTACTGCACAGGATCTCTCTTATTGTAGACAAAACACACACTGCTTGATAACACAAGAACATCTCAAAGCAAACACACAAGACAACAAGCCAAGCCAATCCAATTGATTCTTCAATCTACTTCCTCCCACTTCGAATCAGTGAGCATTGGTGGAGAGCAATCCTTTCACCTCTACCCATTTCCATGGGATGCCAAACACTCCCAACAACCCCATTCCATCCAACAAATCACTAGCCATTCCTTTCTTCTTCGTCTCCTCCGTCACCTCAGCCACGGCCTCTGCCTTCATCTTCATTGTCACAGACCCTTTTCCCTTCGCGTTCCTCTCCGGCCACTTCGCCATTCTTCCCCTCACTCCTTCCACAAAATCAAACCATGCAGCATCAAACAAATGCTCATCCGATGGATCGTT
Source organism: Agave tequilana (assembly GCA_038442645.1). Classification (NCBI taxonomy): domain Eukaryota; kingdom Viridiplantae; phylum Streptophyta; class Magnoliopsida; order Asparagales; family Asparagaceae; genus Agave; species Agave tequilana. The sequence goes on from JAVJIF010004931.1 coordinate 48,761, forward strand.
CATCATAAATTCTTCTCCGAGGTACATTGTCTTCTTGACTTTTGCAACTGACAAGAGTCTCCGGCCTCTTAATCCACCACCCTTGAGTTCACCCACATTGCCATGATAAATCTTCTTGATGGCCACAATGGTCGACCCGAACCTCCGAATATAAGCCACCCTGTAATTCGACGGCAGATGGAACGATCGAGACGGGTCCGAACCCAATCGAACAGTGACAATGCCACCAACCTTGAGAACACGATCCACGAACCCAAACGAAGAATCTCTCAATCCATCAGCAGCAAGAACGAAATCGACAGAATTATCCTCGACCATCAGCTTCTTGTACCCTGGCGACATCAAATCCATGTGGTTCTTCTTCAAGAACGGAGCTCTCGAGCCCGGATCACCCAAGAAGATGTTATGAAGCTCCAAGCTGAGCAACCCCTCGCGCTTCAGATCGGCGACGAGCATGCGTAGGGTAAAGGGGTTGTCGACCCATTTTGGATCGGTCTCGTCGGCAGCAGCAGCTGGTGGTGCTGCAAGTGTGGTGGGCCCGCCGCCGACGGGGAGCATTGTGCGGAGGCAGGGGAAGGAGAGGATGGCGGCGGCCAGCAGCACAGATCTGGCGATCAAGCGCAGCACAGATCTGACGACCACGCGCAGCACGCGCGGGTCGGGGAGCAGGATCAGCATCTGATCCTTGTGCTCGTGGGTCTCCGCGGCCCCGCGGGCCGTTGGTGGAGACGGTTTCATAGTTGTCGAATTTGAACCAGTCTGAAACCTTGAAAATTGAGAGAGAGAGAGAGAAGATTGAGAAAGGAGAGTTGAAAGAGAGTTTTTACCGGCGGGGGAGTGGCGACGCGGATTAGCGGGTGCAGAACCTGGCGGCGGTGTGGTTTCCACCCACGAGGGCCACACGGGTTGTTTGGGGGCGGAGAGGGAGGAGGAGCAGCTGGCGGAAGCGGTGGATTTCCATGGGGTTTGGGTTGGGTGAAGCCACTGGTAATTGGGGATTTAGGCCATGGATTTGGTCTCCACCATGGAGGTGGGAGAGAGACAGAGAGAGAGAGAGAGGATGGTATGGGCGGAGTGAACTGAACCGTGGAGTGTGTTTTGGGAAAATGGGGATAAAAATATGGGCAATTTTTTTAAAAACACCCTCTTGGAGTAAATAATTTGAAAAAAAAAACCGATCTCTCTCAAAAAAAATTTCAAAAATCAGTCACTAACATGTCACGTCGGTGGCGAGACAGTTCGTCCCGATTTTTTTATTTTTACTTTGTCCCGAGTTGTCTACCCCGAAGAAGCCTATGTTTTTTTTTAAATATTATCTTTGTTTGGAGTTGTCAACCCCGAATAAAGCACTTGAGCTAAAAAAAAGTCTGAGTGTGTTTTATTCAAGGTTGCCTGTCAAAATTAAAAAAGAAAAGAAAAGAAAAAAAAAGGCTTTGCCTAGGGTTGGCAAAGACAAAGCCAATTTTTTTTTTTTCTTCTTTTGGCTTTGTTTAGGGTTGCCAACGCCGGACAAAGAACGCTTAGGAAAAATTTCTTTTTCCTCAACTTACACACACGATACAACTTATATAAATCATATCCATGTAACACAAACAGCACAACCTGTAAAAATCTCACAATATCACAAAAATTTAAACAAATATCACAAATACATAACAATATCACAGTATCACCACTTGTATCACAATATCATATCATATCAGAATAACACAATTCATTTCATAATAGAATAACACAATTCATTCAAAATTTCACAATTCATATCCAAATAACTTAAAATTTCCCAAATTTCTCAAAACAACGAAATACAAGTATCAAAATCTATCATCACAAACATGATAATGCACGTGCTACTCATCCTCGCCCACGTGCAGGGGCAGCTTGGGATAGTGCGGCTTCCTTCTCCTCAGCCCTTCAACGCCGTTGAGACGGTTACGACTGTCCAGGCTCGTCATGTCTAAGGTCCCTCTCATCATCTTGACGTCGTGTGCATCGTCCATCAACGTGCGGAGAAGAACCTGGCTCGTCTTATACTGACTCGAACTCTATAAATGGTGGATATCGCAGTCATTGGGTATAAACATTTGAATGCCTTGGCACACCGATGGGCGTCCTTGATGAAGGTGGATATCCTACGGAGTATCAATGTCCTCTGAGTCTCACCCTCCATAAAAGACTCATCCACCATGTCCCCCACATGCAGCAATCCATCAAGTTGTATCATTAAATTTTATTAAAATTATATTAACAGATAACAATTTTAACTTTTATGAGAATTCTATTAAAATATTACCAACTCTATCTCATGTACAAAAGTAGACTGGTAAGCAACTGACGCATCGACACGCTGAGTAATCAAGCGATACGAGTTCATGTAATTTTTGAGGGTAGTGTGGTGGGTTATAACTGGATCTGAAGCTGATTGTCTCGATCATCTCATAGGTTAATGTAAGCACTAAGTTCCTGCCTCCAATAACAACGACGCTTGCTTACACAGTCTATCCGAACCAATTGGTTGACGACATCAGGGATATACTACATAAACCCGAACTAACGGAGGACTTGATCTGGAAATGCATCTCTACGATCTCGAAACAGATCAGTGGTATCCTGGCCCGTCATATCTGAGAGCCATCTCTACAGACCGGTGGCAAAGTTTATAGTGTTTCAGCATTGTGACCTACTCTAAGTTCAACTCATCTTAGGTAAAAAGTTTTCCCAAGTGTTCTTTGTTGGCAACCTTAGACTAAGAGCACAGGCAAAATTTTTTGCCCAAGTCTGCTTTGTTCGGGGTTGCCAACCCAGAAAAAGCTTTTTATATATTTTTTTAATTTTTGCTTTGTCCGAAGTTTACAACCTCGGATAAAGAAAACACGCTCTTTTGGCCCAAGTGCTTTGTCTGGGGTTGGCAACCCTAGAGAAAGTCAAAATTTAAAAAAATAATAATATAGGCTTTGTCCGAGGTTGCCTATAAGGGCAAAAGGAAGCCCATTTGTGCTTTGATCGGGGTTGACAGCCTCGAACAATACCAAAATAAAAAAATTCTTTGTCTGGTTTTGACAATCCCGGACAAAGAATCACATAAGCAAAAAAATTAGCTTCATTCGGGTTGGTAATTCCGGACAAAGAAAAATTGCCCCCTACCAACGCGGGCGCCATGTTAGCCAGGCGAACTGTCTCGCCTCTGACATGGCACCGACGTGACATGCGTCGGAGGTCAATTTTTGAAATATTTTTTTTAAAGAGGTTAGTTTTTGAAATTATTTATTACAAAAAAAACTTTTTTGAGGACTTACCCTAAAAATAATGGAAGGAGAAAAGGGGTGGGGACTTGTAGAGAAGAGTGGCAGAATGGGAAGAGGAGGGGTGAGGTGATTTTTGTTTAGGTCAATGGTTTTGGGTCTGCGAATTATTGATGGAGTCAGGTCATTTTTGGGATGAGGTCGCACGTGTCAGATTTTTGTCGGATTTGTACATGTGGGCTAGCGAGAAGGTGCGTTCGGGTCTGTTTCTCTTTCAATGTTTTTTGTTAGGTGGGACGCGGTTCGTTCGATTAAATGTTTTCAACAGTGATAGGATTTCTTTATATTATCATGGAATGCCAACACAACATTGCTCCAGTAGTCGGGAGGAATTTTTGAATTAAATTTGTAAGGTATTACATAACAGTCCGACTTCACAACATACAGATACTATTAAACTCTGCTAGCGGTTCATAGAGACTAACTCATGAGGTTTGGCATACGAAAGCCGTGCATAGAGACTACTGGCAGCTTCATGAAAATTTTTATTACAATTTATGAGTGTGCATCAAACGTGTTTTCATGAAAGTTTCTTTCTTTAGTCACGATGTTCACTTGAAGCTATGATTAAACCTCCAAGTCTTTTTCAAAAAAGGAAATATATATATATATATATATATATATATATATATATATATATATATATATATATATATATATATAGAGGAATCTGTACCTCAGCCTGCGGGTTGAGAGAGTTTCTCAGCCTGCGGGACGTGGCTGAATATAGGCCACACATCGGTCGCAGAGTGTGGGCGCCACAAAAAATCAAAAAATCCCGCCTAAACAATCGTGAATCAAAAGGACAAAAATACCCCTTTTAAATGACGACTGCGACTTCTAGCATTCAAAAGTAAAAAAACATTCAATGGTCGCAGACTTAATACAGAATAAAGAATACAAGACAAAAAAATGCTATCGCATAGCAATGCGACCTCCTTTGGTACTGCGACCAAATTCGCAATCTTCTTTCTCATGCCTTCTGTAAAAGAAGTAATTAATATTATATCTACCGTGATACAACACCAGTCTAGAAAAAAAGATATGCACTAATGTTAATCTCGAGAAAGGAAAGATGTGCACCATACGTAATCTAAAGATATAGCCAAACAATTCTATAAAAAGTTAATTTGTACTTCGGATTCTCCAGCAATAAGTCTTCAATTAAATATTTAATTTTTTTTACCACTTCCTACCATACTCAACCCTCACCTGTAACAATTATTATTACTGTTCATGTTCTTCCACAATATTCACCTTTATATAAAGCTTGTAACTAATATATTACCTCATACCTAAAAAACTATAATTTTGCTCTTCCTTTTCAATTTGATTTCAAAAACTTCCAAAAAAAAATTCATTCTTGAATCATGTCTTCCCCATCTTCTTCCTCTGAACACTCAGAATTCAACTTCAATCAATCCCCCACCGGTCCTTTGTCTTTAGGATATTCTAGTGAATCTGATACCAGTCTGGACTTCACTCCTTTTGACTATCTCACTACATCAAATAATGTATTAACTGATCCTCCTATTCATGATGATAATGAATTTTTCATGTGGGTTAGTGAAGAAGACATTATTCCTCTGCCACTTGACGGAGACATGCTTGATGAAAGCATGTCCTCTGATGCTGTAGGCTCGCTTCCTACAAACGGGTCAGACGAAGAGCTTGATAGAGACGATCCATTCTGGGAGTTCATCGGTGAAACAAAAAAACCTCAAAACCAGCAAGATGATGAGGAAATAAGTGATGAAGAGGAAGAGCAGAAGAATGAAGACGATGAATCTGCTTATGATGGTGATAATGACGAGGATTAGGATTTCCTGATCTTCTGATATTCAATTATATTTTGTCTTCTTTTAAAAGCTTTTAATTCTATTTTTTTTGTAAGGTCTCTTTCTCAATATATTAACTTATAAGCTCTTTTAATTACATATCCAAACTGCGACTGCTGCTCTTAAACACTGCGACCATAGTCGCAATCCTACTACGGATGCAATTTATGGTCGCAGTTAATCATTTATCAGTTCCCAATGCGACTTTGGTCGCAATAATGTACTGTTTTGGAGTTCAAAGTAATTTAAAGTTATAGTGTATTAACTTTTAAACTGTTTTGGATAACTGAACAGTCACCTAGGAAGTATACAATTTTTGGGAAAAGATAGAAAATATATTTGAGAGATATTCACGTGGTCCGAGAGCTTAAACCTTTTGGAATTCCGGGATTAAAAATATATAAAGGGTCATGAGCAAAGGAATAAAAACATACCATCCTCTTCACCGGAAAGAAGCCAATACATTCAAACAATGTCTTCACCATCACCACCGTCTTCACCGGAAAGAAGCCAATCATCAAATGATGATTTTATGTTTAGTTCTGAAACAATGTCTCGCTATGGGTCAGAATCTGAGCTTGATACAGACGAACCTTTCTGGGAGTTCATTGATGAACCAAAACACAAACATGAAGAGGAAGAAAGCGACGATGAGACTGTACCTGAAGAGGAGGAAGAGACAGAAGACGAAAGCGATACAGAAGACGAAAGCATGACTCTTGACGACGAATCTGATTACTATGGTGATGACGACGATTAGAAGTTAAAAAATTGTATTTTGTTTTTCTTTTTAAATATATATAAATCAAATTGAGTTATTTATGGGAGTTTTTCTTTTTAAATATATATAAATCTGTTTTCTAAAGTTATTTGTGCGAATTACATTTTTTACTACTATGTATCGGTTGAAATATTGCGACCATGGAGGCAGACTTAATAAATACAATGCGACCAAGGTCGCAGTTGCTGGTCTTTAATCTTAATCAACAACAACACTGCTACCTTGGTCGCAGTTTCTGACCGCATCAGACAACAGACAACTTTTCATTTTTCATTTAGATTCAAAAAAATGACTTAATCCAAAACATCACTTAATAAAACAAGAACACGGCGACCTTGGTCGCTATGCATGTTAATCTAAAGGAAAACACTTACTTAACGTACTGCGACCAATGTCGCAGTCCATGTAAAGCGACCTAAGACTGCAGTTGTTGGCCATCTTTATCAACAACAACACTGCGACCTTGGTCACATTTAACCATGTACACTGCGACCATCTTTATCCTTAACAACACTGCGACCTTGGTCGCAGTTAATAATTATATTACTTCAACCTTAAAAATTTTTAAAATGAAAGGTTGCGACATTGGTCGCAGTTGCTGGACGCAGACTTAATAAATACACTGCGACCCTGGTCGCAGTTGCTGGACTTTAGTCTTACTCAACAACAACACTGCTACCTTGGTCGCAGTTTCTGACCTTAATATTAATAAAATAAACTGCGACCTTGATCGCAGTTGTTGGTGTTTAATCTTAATAAAATACAAAGCGACCTTGGTCGCAGTTGCTGGTCTTTACGAATCAACAACATCACTGCGACCTTGGTCGCAGTTGGTGGTCTTTATAAATAATCAACAACAACACTGCGACTTTGGTCGCAGTTGATGGCCGCAGTCTTAAAAAAATAATCTCCAATCTTGGTCGCTATTGCTGGTTTTCAGTCTTAATCAACAACAACACTGCGACGATGTGACACGTCACCGCAACAGTTGCTTAGTCGCAGTCTTTGGTCGCAGTGTCGACCCTGGTCACAGTAGTTACTGTTTGCAATGTATCTTATGCGACCTTGGTCGCAGTGTCATCTATGATCATAGTTGTTTTCTTTGCAATGCATGGCTGCGAAAAAGTTCGTAGTTTATTAAAAAAAACAAATATGCTTTTTATTTATGTCCAGGCATTTATCTCCAGGAATGTGCAAATGATACAAAACGATCTCTTATACAATAAGATTGAAGTGTTACAAATACAGCAGTACAAAAGAAGACTAAAACATCAAAAAAATCCCTTGTTGACTAAGAGCAATCTTCTTCTTGAG
>JAVJIF010004932.1:0-132231 GCA_038442645.1 Agave tequilana
ACTCTCATCCGACTCCGTTTTTACGTACTTTGGGAAGCGGGGTGTGACAAGCATAGACTGGACTAACCCATTGGGTATCAGATATAGGATAAATGATCCTATTGTTTAGCAACTTCACAATTTCAGTACAACCAGCGTCTCGGGTTTAGTCGACACTATGGATCATGTTTTGGCTTGGCCTCTTCCGTCAAGTGAATCCTATGTTGTACAATGGATGGGCTGATCCCCTTTATATCAGCCATGGTCCGACCAATGGCCTCTCTGTTTTTTCTTAGTACAGCAAGAAGATCCTCTTCTTGTTGTTCCATAAGATGATAAGCTATGATCACAGGGAAAGCTTCCTTTTCACCCACGTACTGATACTTAAGATGACTAGGAAGAACTTTCAGTTCTAAGAAAGGGTATGCTTTATCAATGGTTGTTCTTCTTGCAAGAGAATGATCGGTGTTGCATTTGTTACCCACTCAACTATAGATTCAATGATCTGGTCAAGATTGAAGTCATCTGAATCCAAATCGAATTCATGGTCAGACTCATATTCTATCTCCTCTTCATGTTCACTTGTGAGTCCTTCAATCAAGTTCACTTCGAATGATTGATCATCCAAATCTCGAAGTTGTTTTCCCAGGTGGAAAATATTTACCTCTTTTCTTATGTCACTGAAAGTCAAACACATAGACTCATTCCTATAGTTTATGATCGCATTTGCAGTTGCTAGGAAGGGTCGTCCTAGAATGACTGGGGTTTGAGCTTTCGGGTTTTGCGTAGGTTGTATTTCCAGAACGATGAAATCTACAAGGTAAATGAATTCCCGAACCCGTATATGGACATCTGTAATTTTCCCCTTGGAAATCTTTACAGAACGGTTAGCTAATTGCATAGTAACTCTGGTTGGATGGAGGTCGCCTATCCCGAGTTGCTGATACACAGAAAAGAGAAGCAAATTGATACTGGCTCCTAGATCAAGTAGTGCCCGGTTTATTGTGGTCTGTCCTATAATGCATGAAATGGTTGGACTCCCAGGATCTTTGTATTTTACAGGGGTGGGCCCGGTTAACAACTCACTTATGTTGGATGCGAGGAAGACCTTCTTGGGGAGATTTGTTTTTCTTTTCTTGGTGCACATGTCTTTTAAAAATTGCATATGATGGGACTTGTTGTATGGCATCAAGAAGAGAACATTTATATGAACTTGATTAAACATTTCCCTAATCTTTTCCATTAGAGCATTGGTCTTGTTGGTTGCTAAACTATTAGGAAATGGCATAATAGGCTAATGAGTTTGCTCATCTGTTTTATTCTTCTCATTAGACTTAGAAGTGGATGGTTATGAACTTGAAGATGCAGATGGATCTTTTGGAACTCGTGGTACAGTCACAAAAAAATTTGACATTGAATTGTTGGAAACTGGATAATTAGAAACTTCATTATCCACTTGTTTTTCGGATCTCAAGATATGAACATTGTTGCATTGTTTCGAAATTATGTCCTTAGCTTCATTAATAGGCAAGGGGTTCTTGGGACTAGGCAATGGCTGACTAGGCAATGTTCCTTTTTGTCTTTTATTAAGGGAGTTAGCCAATTGACCTATTTGAACCTCTAACCTATTAATAGCTTGGTTATGATTGTTCATCATGAGGCTTGAGTTTTGGAAGGGGTTTCTATCATTTTTTTCAAATCTGACACGTCCTTATCTTGATGATTTTGTTGTTGATGTTGGTAAGCGGTCTGGAAGTTGTGTTGGTAATTTGACTGAAATTTCGGTTGACTTTGATGGAAATTGGGTTGATGGGTTTGAGCAGTGTGCTGATGTGGAAGTTGTTGCCTTGGCTGCTCAAGACCGGACTGACTCCAAGAAAAGTTTGGATAGTTCCTCCATCCTGAGTTGTACATCTTGGAGTAAGATTGTAATTGGGTCTGGTATAGGTGGCATTCATACCTTCAGGGAACATCTGTTGAGCCTGATAAATTAGACACTCCTTAAATAAGTGGGTTAGAGCATGGCAATAGGTGTAACCCGGACAGATCCCTTGTGTTGGTTTGACTTAGTTCACTGAGTTTGTATCCCTAGCCTCAAATAGTTCTAATCTCATCAGTTGTGTGATTTTTGCCTCAGCAGCTATAGAGAACTCAATTAAATACATACCAGTTATGAAAGTTGTAAGGTTAGTCTTTTTAGGGCAAGACTCCCACTGAATGATTTTCTCGGCTAAGGCTTCATATAAGTCCCAACCCTGATCATCATCTTTCTTCAAAAATCCTCCTTGACACATAGTCTCAAAGAGCGTCTCAGTTTGGTAATCTAATCCATCATAGAAAATTTGGCACTTCCGCCACTTCTCTATTCCGTGGTGAGGACATTGGGCTAACAAATCCTTAAACCTTTCAAAATACTTCTAGAATGATTCATTAGTTTCTTATCTATACTGCATAATGTTTTTTCTGATGAGGGCAGTCTTATGGATGGGATAGAATTTCTTAAGAAAAACCTTAACAAAGTCATCCCATGATGAAATAGAACTAACAGGCAAATTATATAGCCACCTCTTGGCTATGTCCATAAGCGCAAAGGAACAAACCTTAATCTAACAGCGTCTTCTCCCAGTCGGGAAATTCTCATTATCAAGTATACTTCTTCAAACTCTCGAATGAAGAAATATGTGTCCTCAGATTCTAAGCCATGGAACCTAGAGAGTGTTTATGAATTTGGGCTTCAGCTCAAAGTTGTATCCATTAGCCTCAGGTAATATAATACAGGAGGGAAGTGAAGTACGAATTGGGTAAAACTTGTCTTGAAGTGAAACGTGATTCGCCATGATTGGATTTGTATCAAGAAGTGGTGTGTGTGTGTGTGTGTGTGTGCGCACGCAAGTGTAGTATTCCTAATAAGTCTTGATGCAATAGATCCATGTACCACTCTTGCGTGCATAACACAAATGACGTTCACCAAACAAACAATCAGAAAAAAATAACAAACAATAATAAAGAAAAATAATCAACAAGCCTATCTAAGATCCCTGGATCTAGACGACTCCTAACTGGGCGATTCTCCGAGGAAGGTTATTACTTGAATTAGACCACAACTAATCAGGCAGGTAGGGGCAAAATATGGTGGGAGGTACCGTGCGTAAGCAGTAGGCCTTAATTACGCCAAATCACGATATCTTTGAGGCCTAACCTCTTAATCTCCAACCTAAGACACTGATTTGACTGGAGTATGATTCAAAATAAGTTTCAACCATAATTAATCACTTATCGAGTCCAGATGTCCCTAGGGGCCAACGTCTATCAATTTTTAAATTAAGCTTAGGATTATAAGTGCTTTAAATGTTATTTTTGGGCTAAGGAAGGGTGATGAAATCCCCACCTTATATTGTTATTAGGGTGGTGCCCTTAAATCAATTTGTGCAAGTGTACAGAATATGCAAATAAGATTCACTCAAAGCGATTAAATCAACCAAGAGATGAGCCCTATTCTATATGCTATGCATACGTACCTTGCTCCTGCACTCTTCAACAGTAAAGTAAAAGAATTTAAAAGACGTGCCTAGGATGCAAATATCTAATCAATTTTTAAAATTTTCAACAAACATTTTACTATTGGGCATTAGCAGGATCCTGGTAATAGCATACAAAAAACAAATATTGCAATAAGCTAGATTTTGCAAAGCAAGCAACCCTGCAAAAAAGATTGTCAGTAGTCAACTCCTTACCACGGAAACGCAGCAAAAGCCTAGAAAACATGGCAAGTTGGAGGGTTCTTGGTCTCTGCTTTCTAGAGCAGAGGCCAAAACTACTTATATATTACGGCAATGCTTGGTTTCTTGTTTTCAAAACCTGTAACTTGCAACAGAGAAGAAAAATTCATTTAGTTCCAAAAACTAACAAGAAACCGTCACCCTCTCCAGCAGCGACGCCAAAAATTTGTTCGAATTTTTAGAGAGGATTGGAGCAAGAGTTTAGAGTAAACCGTGTAAGTCCTTGGGTTGATGTTCAAACTCTAAATATGTATATAAAATACTTTGCTCCTTCGAACTACTGTATGTAGCAAAATCTATAACGGGTCGTATCCGCAGGGAGCCCTTGCGATGGAAGCTTTCACAATTCTTTTTTGTTCAAGTTTTTGGGAAGAAAATGAAAGTTCTTCTTTGCTCAAGAATTTGGAAAAAAAAACAAAGTAAAAATGATGAATCTTGTGGTGTTAAGAAAAGAAAAATGGAAGCGAGAAGGTAGAATGAAAACAAGAAAAAAGTAAAAAAGAAAAATGAAACATGTAAAAAAAGAAAGTTGAGAAAAGAGTTTAATCTGATAGAAAGAAAATAATGACTAACTAATACTCTACACTACTTACTTATTAATCTCTTTGGATGACTTGTGCCTCTTGTAGATTCATTGGCATATTATCTGTCTTGCTTCATCAAGTCAATGGGTTGTCCCAATTTGTGGAGATGTTCTAATCGTAGCCTGGTTAGGTGGCCTCCTTAGATCATAGGCTCCCAATAGGTTCACAAGAATGAAACTTTGGAATTTGAGATTTACAATTTATATATACATAACAAGAATGTTAGGTTCATTAAATCATCAAATCCATGGTTGGCTAGCATGAAATAAGAAGCTAGTACAATAAGTGTTAGCATACTAAAGTGATCACATCATCATGTTCCATCAAGGCTCTTCTTAAAGAAACAAGGCTCTAAATGAGGCACACATGAATCATATGGAGGGGGTAACAAAACCTTCACTAAGGTTGAAAATAACACTCATCTTCATTGAGAATTAAAGAGACTTGTTAGGCACAAGACTAAAAATCATAAACATCCAATGAGTCATATGAGTTAGCATTACCCAAGAGTTAGTAGTTAGTAGTGTTAGAGGTTAGTCATGTAAGGAGATTAGTTATCCATGGAAAAGTAAAGTAAGAATACATAGTAAAATAAAGTGCAAGGAAATAAAAAGCTTGAAAGTAAATTGCAAGAAATTAAAAGAGTAAGAAAATTAGAGAAAGAAGAACATGAGCTTTATATTTGAATGTCACTCTTCAATTACAAAGACCTCATTCTCACTGTCTCTCTCTTTTCTGGATCTAAAAAGAGAAATGAAAATTACAAGAGGAAACTAAGAGAAACCTAAAGAAATTCTAAACCTTCTCCTAAAATGATGGCTATCCTCTTCTTTCTTTTTAACAGAGGCCTTGAGGGTCTTTATAAAGGCACCAGGAGCTAATCGCTATTAATCGCAGTCGTAGGATTAATTACTGCATCAACAACTATAGAATTGCCGCGAAAATGTGGCCAAAGCCACGTTTCTGCGGTAGAATCTAGGCCATTGTGCCAGCGATCGCTCTGACATTCTGTTCTGTCCAGGTGTACTGCAGGAGCTTCTAGAACCATGAGAATATTCACTAGTTCATTATAGGCATGGGCTTCTTTGATTTGGGCTCTTTTAATCTCCTTTAAATCCTTGAATAATCTTAGATTTAGGCCTTCTTCTCCATTAAAGAGTGGACCTGAAATTTAAGAGAAGTAGCCATTACAAAGATTATTTTTATTGATAAAATGCATGGCAATTGATTGAGATTTTCCTGCACACAAAATAAAATATTTTAGATTGAGAAATAAAGATGTGCAAGGTGCTCAATTCTAATCCGCGGTAACAATGGCTATGGCGGGTCGTGATCCTCAGGGAGGGACTAGCGATAGAAGCTTGTGAAGCAAGTTATCTCTTTTTATTTATTTTTATTATTTACAATGGTATTTACAATGAAGTGGGAGAAATAAATTGGAAAGAAGTGGAGTTTGTCATCTAATCTAAAGAAATAGAAGAAAGGAAGAAGATTATAAACTAGAAAAATACATACCTACCTCTTCAGTCCTGCTTACCTTTGATCCTTTTCCTACGACTTACTTTGTCTTCGAAGGCGCTCAAGCATGGGATATAGGATCTGTTCATCGCCATAAGCCATCAAGGGCTCTTCTTCGGCTAAGCAGTCTCGAAGCGACCAGTTCTCACGGTTTGCAAGACATCAGAGAAAATAAACCAAAATAGAAGAACAAGAAGAAAACAACAATAGAAGAATAATAAATAAAAAGAAACAAACTTCGAATTGATTTTATTAACAATGAAGGAAAGGACTACTTACATCGATGTCACCTCAATACAAGCTGATCTCCTTCCTCCATGAAAATATCATCTCCTCTCAGTTACATAAAAATAAAAATTACAAAAGGAAAAAAGAAAAACCTAAACTAGCCTAAAGAAACCCTAACTTTGCACTGGATTCTCTGTTTTTTTCTGTACGCCCTTTCTGTTGCGTCTGCAGGGGTATTTATAGGTGCAGAAGGAGGTAGAGTCCCAACATAACTCTCCCACGAAAACTGGTCCCTGGATAAGACTGGATTGCCGCGGAAACGCGGCTTGGGTCGCGTTTCCGCGGCCAAGTAGTGGCAGATGGCCACGCGCTTTAGCGCGTGGCTTCCCCTGGTCCGTCCATCTGGGCGTTGTCTTCTGGAAGTTGCATCCTGGCTCTTTATCTTGGGATTTCGAGATAACTTTGGAAGCAAGTTACCTAGATCTCAAATCTCCCAATATCTTTTTAAACGAATTTCCTTATCTTTGCACTCTCTTCTTTGGCTTTTATCCTCATCCTGCAAGTGTTTAGGGTTGAATAGAAGTCTATCCTTCCCTCTTCTTTGTATTTGCAACTATTGCCCTTAGTAACTGCAATTTTGACAATTGTTAATTGCAACTTTTACATTGGGCTTTAAATATGGGCTTTTGGGCTTCTTTTGAGGCTTTATTCCTTTATTTTTATTTCTCAAGGCCTGCACACAATAAATAATAAAATATTAGTAAATGTGCAGAATTATATGAATAAATATGAAAATGTGATGGTAAATGTAATGATAAAAATGCACTTTTCACTACAAATCACACCCCCACACTTATCTTTTTGCTCGTCCTCGAGTAAAAATCAAAAGAAAAGAAAAATTAATTTATCCTAACTCACTTTCGTAGGAATCACGGTTGCACTTAGCATGTGCAACAAGCCCTTAAACCCCTAGGTTGCCCTAGAGGACGAGTGTTGCCTCGTGAGGGTTTTCAGCGGATTACACCCCCAAAATCCATTAAATAGGAAAATATTTGAAATACGTTTGAAGAGACTAAGTAATCTATAAGTTTTTAGGATCCTCATTTTTGTTCATTCTTAAACTTAGTATTAATAAAGTCAATTGTTATTCATTTTAGGTAAGGATCAAAATTGAATGTTTGTATAGTCTTTTTCGTTACCCTAAGTCATATGCATCCTTGTGAATCTAAGAATTCCTTAACTTGGACTCTCATGCCTCTTTATTATTATGATTTTTTTAATATATATAACTCATCTAATTTTCTTTCGTGTAAGTATTAAGGCTTCTTGAGGCCTCATACCTAACTAATTGATTATTAGATGTGTTAATATATATATAATATTTCTTAGTTTTCTTAGGCTTTCTAATCCCCCATGTAGCGAACTTAAAGTCGGTGACTCCCAAACTGGTTAGTTTTAGGGCACCAGGTGAGAAAACACCCCTCGGACTTAAATTTGAGTGAACTAGGCCCCAAAACTAAGGATGCTTATTTATTAACTCACCTTTAGCCGTGAATACTTATGCTTCATGAGGCACATGTATCCAGCTTAATTAGTGATTTTTTTTATTTATAAATATGAGGCACAAGGGTCTTTGTCTTAGAATCCTAGATATGCATTAGGTATGCACATTTTATTAAGATAAAAATCAAGACTAATTACAGATTCAATTTCTCCTCCTATACCTAAAAATTCAACAATTTATTTATTTTGATCAAGTTTTTAGAAATCCTAATCATGATTTTCCTAATTCTTAAGATTAACTTAGATTCTTTCAAAAGATAAGTCAAAACATTGTCCTTTTTATAAAAAAAAAATTTTCAATTTTTTTTAATATTAGCAAATTTTTGTTTTTTTTTTAATATTAGCAAATTTTTGTTAGTTTCTACCTATGTTAGTATGTTAGTAAAGCCTCCCCCCACACTTATCTCATGCATTGTCCTCAATGTATGAATGTATACATGTATGCATGAAAAAAGAAGTAAGGGAAGGCAAATATTACCTCAAGGTGGTGGTTCCGGTGGTGGTCTAATTGGGCCAAGCGTTGCTACCCAATCAAGATAATGTAGTATTTGGAGGAACCTACCAAAATTTTTTTTGTATAACCCACTAAAATGTATGTATGATCATTTTTTAAAATTTTCACCCCATCAAATTTTCATAATTCATAATTATATTCAGAGTCAATTGTGTCAACCGCCTTGTCCCAAAATGGAGTGTGAAAAGATGAAATGATTGACTTGGATGTCGTAAGTATGGGAACAAATACCGACTCAGGAAAGAAACTTAAATCAAGTAAGGGTTCAGGAGTCGGGCTAGGTTCAGGAAGTGGGTCCAAATCAATAAGCTGAAACTCAAGTCCACAATCAGTTTCCCAAAATGAAATGTGACTCAATGTTGGTGATTCAAGTTCAGGAATGATAGGTGTGGGAATCAAAACTGACTTTAAAAGATTACCTAAGTCGAGTAACAAAACAGGAGTCAATAATGATTTGGGAATTTGAACTTGATCACAGATTTGAGAATCTAGGTCACATATCTCATTGAGCTCAATATTATAAAAATGAGAACTTGCCAATTTATCCATGGGACTTTCAAAATTATAAATTGGTCAAGTTCAATATGATCATCAAAATGGGTGATTCAATTTTATGATGAATTGGCACAGGATCCAATGTTGACTCGGGAGAAGTAAAATCAGGTGGAGACACCGAAGTCATTATTGAATCAGGAAGTAAAATTGAATCACCAAGTGGGAGATCAGGATCATATTCATGCTCAAGTTCTATTTCAGGAAAGGAATAACTTGCCAAACTATCAAAAATTGGAGTTTCAGCAAGTTCAAATGATGGTACTGAATTAGAATCTTGTTGTCCAAAGCAACGTGTAATACCCCGTTCCCGGAATACGTACTTAGTTGCGTATTCAGATTTTCGGTCGTATTTTTTTCGATTTGTTTCCTGTATTTATTCTGTATTATGAATTCCTTATATGACTGTTTTGTCTTGGATTTGGATTCGTGGATTCGGAGTCAGCCCTAGTCT
Organism: Agave tequilana; assembly: GCA_038442645.1. Classification (NCBI taxonomy): domain Eukaryota; kingdom Viridiplantae; phylum Streptophyta; class Magnoliopsida; order Asparagales; family Asparagaceae; genus Agave; species Agave tequilana. The sequence goes on from JAVJIF010004932.1 coordinate 9,172, forward strand.
GAACCGAAGACCCGATCCTAGTGTATTACTCGATTTAGTCTTTCCGGTATTCTGATTTGACCGATTTCTATTTCAAATATCATTTTCCAATATTATATATTTTCTATGATTTTCTAGATTTTTCTGGAATTAAAATGAAAGTCTTCAAAACCGGTGTCGGCCAGTGCCGCTGACCGATTCCTGGATTTTTAATTCTCAAACAGTTTGGAATTTCATGATGGTCCTTTAGGCTTTATTCCTTAGAATCATATTTTCTACCTACATTCTTTTTCTGAGGATTTTATGATTTTATGAAAATTCCATCGGAGTCGGTAGGTAACTGATTCCGGGATTTTTAGTTTTAAAACTATAAAGTATTTCTTAAAACGGATTTCACTATAATTCTTAGTTTAATATTCTTGATTTTTGGTAATTATTTCGGGTCGTTCCGAGATACTTGAATTTCGGACGATTCCGGTATTTTCCCGAAAGATTTCCGCATCCGCAACTGAATCCCGGGAATCCGCCACTTCCATTATTTTCATCTTCTTTCTCAAGAAAACATCTTCTCATTATAATTTATTTTCCTTTTTCCTTTTCCTTTATTTCTTTCCTTCCTCCACAAACCAAAGCCTTTTCCTATTTTCCAAAATTCCAAATTCCATTTTTCTTCCACCAACTTCCACTCACTTCCATCTCTCTTTCTCTCTCTCTCCATGGCCGGCCAAGTGGCCAAGAGAAGGACACTCACCTCACCTCCCCACTTTACAAAAACCCCCCTCTCTTTTAATTATTTGCATCTCCTTCATAAAACCCAAAACCATAAATACCTTTCCTTTCCCATTTCATTTCTTTTTTTCACTTCATCACTTCTCTTCACTTCTTCTTCCTCCTCTCCCTTGGTGACCACCGCATCTCCACCGGCGCCTCCGGCCACCACGACGCCGGCGAGAGACCCCGAGCTCCGGCCACCGCTTCTTCTCACCAACATCACCAACAACTCCTCCATCTCCTTCCTCCTCAAGAATCCTCACCAACACCAAACCCATCTTCTTCCTCTTCATCATCCTCTTCCAATCAACCAATCCATGTGAGTAATTTTCATCACCTATACTTGGTTATTTCTTAGTATGCTTAAGTTTACCTATCATGTTCAATTGTGTCTTCAATTTATGATTTTTGGATCATCAAACACAAACCCTAGAAAATCTGTTCTGTTTGCTGTTTCCAGTCGATTAGTCGACTAGACCTATAGATTAGTCGACTAGAAAACCCTAGCTGAAACGTAACCTTTCTGGAGCACAGTTTTAGTCGACTTAGGTTATTTATTAGTCGACTAGAAACCTCGATTAGTCGACTACTCCCTTGACCCTAGTCGACTAACTTTTCCTGAACCAAAACCCAACTCTCTGTTACTCAGTATTAGTCGACTTGACTTGACTGTTAGTCGACTTAAGATGTCTGTTAGTCGACTACCCTTCCACCCTAGTCGACTAACTTTTCCTGAATCAGAATATCAACTCTCTAGAACCCAGTTTTAGTCGACTATACCAGACTGTTAGTCGACTAACCCCTCTATTAGTCGACTACTCTTCCACCCTAGTCGACTAACTTTGGCTGTCTGTTATAGTTGATTCCTTTCTTGAATATGAACCATATCCTTGAGTCTTATATCATATATTGGTATTGTTTGACTTGTCACTTGACAAACATCATCTTACCTTCTCTCTTTCTCTCTCCTCTTCACTCTACATATTTATATCACAGGTTATGGCGCATCCCGAGCTTCCGTGGATTTTGGATCTTTTGGCATATTGGTGGTTTAGGCGAGTAGTCTCGCTCTTCGCTCTTCTCTATTTGATATCCCGTTTCGTCGGGACGATAAGTATTTCGCTTCTTATTTTCATATTCATGTATTGCATTACAATTGCTTGTATTATGGTAGCTTCATCTTGTGCTTATGCCTTGCTTATGATATGCTTGTTTCTTCATCATATACCATGCGTGGCCGACCCTTCGTGGTCGTTGGACTTTGAGTCACTTCCATGTTACCACTTGTCATTACTCTGACCTGTCAGTTGCATGCTTCTATTTAACACATGTATATCACCTGACCATCTAGTGTGTTATCACCTGACCACCTGCCATGCTACTATTTGACAAGACCCTTTAGTTATGCTATGACTTGCCCTGACTATTATCAATCTCTTGCCATGACTTTACCCGAACGTTATCAATCCTTTGATATGCTTGGTTGTTTACTAAATATCATCACCCTGTCATGCTATCACTTAACACCCAGCATGATAACTTGACTTGTGATAATCACCTTTACGGGAACCTTACTTTATTATCCTGTATCATGATCAGTGACTTGTATTCCTGCTTTATATGCAGTGACCTGACTATATAGTACTTATGTGCTCCTGATTCCTGATCATGTCCATCTCCTGTTTTTCCCGTAAAGTGATAATTAAACTAATGAATCCTAAAAAGGACCAACTTGTATTGGGTCGGGGGAAACATGCGGATATCAATATGTGTTCGTGTTTACAGTGGCTTTTAGGAATGTTGTGCAACTACATGTTCCGGTCTGACCTGTGGGCCTCCAGGGGACCGAGGGGAGAGCTGGCTCCCTCATTACTGGTACCATCATGATAAGGGCATACATAAGTCCCTCCTGTTTAGCCTTGCGGCTGGCTTCCGTTTCCATGCAACGGAACAATCCTGGACCGTTATCCCGGGCATGTACGGGATCCACTGTAAACATAGTTCGTTGATACCCCCGCTAGTTTCCAATAATAACCTTGTTTTACTCGGATATGGATCTATGTGCGTTGGGACGCTAGTTCACATAGCTAGATATCAGGGTAAGACGAGTAATAATAAAGTGTCATAATAATCGGCTCTTTAAGTTGTAAGTAGAGGTATGTGGAATGGGACGCATACTAAAGCCTGCAACTTAAACGGCTATGAATCTGTGATGTGCCTTACCATATTTGTTGTATTGGTTTTATTCGGATTTCCTGTTTTATGATTATTATGCCATACCTGTTCATGCCTGCTCTAACCTATCTGCCTCCTGAGTATTTCTTACTTGATATCATTTCTTATATACTTCATTTGTGTTCTAACCCTCCTATCTTCTGTACTTGACACCTGTGCTCCTCCTGACTCGCCACCTGGCATCCATATTCCTACTCGCCTGGGGAGTTTCACTGACTCCCCTGGATTCTCATGTCCAGGTTATGGAGCCCGGAGCGTGTGGATTCTCCCCTTTACTGCATCAGAGTGGCGCAGCGGTAGCGTGGATCTCCAGCCGACCGTCCAGAGCTCCATCCTTCCAGGCCCCCTGTGTGCCTCCCGAGTTTCCCTTAGTAAACTCGTGAGTGCCCTTTTTCTATTCATACTTGTACATTTCCTTGTATACTTGTATGTGAGCGCCCTTTTATGCTGTTCATATATGTATATCTCTTGTACTCTCGCATTTGCGCATATCTGTGATGTATTATTATTGTAATATTCATCACCTCTGGTGATAACTCTGTAATTGTATATATATATGTGTTGGAATGTATAATGCACCATATGCTTCCGTACTCTGATTCTTGTCTGTACTGATGCTTAGCGTATATACGGGAAGGTACCTCGGACTTACGTATATACGTTGCAGTGACGTCCCCGTATCGCCGGGATCGGGGCGTTACAGGATGGTATCAGAGCTTAGGCTCTAACTTCTTCAGTACGTCCAGAAGGCAAATTAATGGTAAAGAAATTTGCAACTGGAATACATGAGTCTTGGTTATACATTCCAACTACAAGTGCAGAGTTATCTATTCTTGACTATCTTTCCTTTGATTCCTAAATCCTTTCCATATCCCTTCCCTGTTTTGATTTTATGAAGCCTTTATGCTAACTTAAGATATGACTAGACTAGAGAGGTAGTGGCTGGTTCTGAATGAAGCTATTATGTGATCTCTTCGGTGAATTCTATGAAGCTTGGTATTCTCCAGATCGATCTTGATCTGGCTATCTTTCAGAAGTCAGCAGTCGGAATTCTCTACGGATATTCTACATTCTCTACTATGTCGTTCAGAGTGATTGATGCCTGGTATTCGGGATTCTTAATTATCGGCCTTCTTTATTATGCTCAGGGCTATCAGGGTTTTCTTTATCTTCGATCTTCTGGCTCATTTATTGCACAGCCACGACATCAGCAGTATTATTCAGCATTATTCGAAGATTTATACAGCCGGAAGTGCGGAGGATGATTATTGTTCAGTCGACCTGAGAGCCCTACCTCTAGTGCTTCATATCTTAATTGGTATAGATTCCACCGCTGTCCCCTTGTATTCAATTTACCCCTTAACGAAATTGCGAGGACGCAATTTTTTGTAAGGTGGGTGGATTGTAATACCCCGTTCCCAGAATACGTACTTAGTTGCGTATTCAGATTTTCGGTCGTATTTTTTCGATTTGTTTCCTGTATTTATTCTGTATTATGAATTCCTTATATGACTGTTTTGTCTTGGATTTGGATTCGTGGATTCGGAGTCAGCCCCAGTCTGAACCGAAGACCCGATCCTAGTGTATTACTCGATTTAGTCTTTCCGGTATTCTGATTTGACCGATTTCTGTTTCAAATATCATTTTCCAATATTATATATTTTCTATGATTTTCTAGATTTTTCTGGAATTAAAATGAAAGTCTTCAAAACCGGTGTCGGCCAGTGCCGCTGACCGATTCCTAGATTTTTAATTCTCAAACAGTTTGGAATTTCATGATGGTCCTTTAGGCTTTATTCCTTAGAATCATATTTTCTACCTACATTCTTTTTCTGAGGATTTTATGATTTTATGAAAATTCCATCGGAGTCGGTAGGTAACTGATTCCGGGATTTTTAGTTTTAAAACTATAAAGTATTTCTTAAAACGGATTTCACTATAATTCTTAGTTTAATATTCTTGATTTTTGGTAATTATTTCGGGTCGTTCCGAGATACTTGAATTTCGGACGATTCCGGTATTTTCCCGAAAGATTTCCGCATCCGCAACTGAATCCCGGGAATCCGCCACTTCCATTATTTTCATCTTCTTTCCCAAGAAACATCTTCTCATTATAATTTATTTTCCTTTTTCCTTTTCCTTTATTTCTTTCCTTCCTCCACAAACCAAAGCCTTTTCCTATTTTCCAAAATTCCAAATTCCATTTTTCTTCCACCAATTTCCACTCACTTCCATCTCTCTTTCTCTCTCTCTCCCATGGCCGGCCAAGTGGCCAAGAGAAGGACACTCACCTCACCTCCCCACTTTACAAAACCCCCCTCTCTTTTAATTATTTGCATCTCCTTCATAAAACCCAAAACCATAAATACCTTTCCTTTCCCATTTCATTTCTTTTTTTCACTTCATCACTTCTCTTCACTTCTTCTTCCTCCTCTCCCTTGGTGACCACCGCATCTCCACCGGCGCCTCCGGCCACCACGACGCCGGCGAGAGACCCCGAGCTCCGGCCACCGCTTCTTCTCACCAACATCACCAACAACTCCTCCATCTCCTTCCTCCTCAAGAATCCTCACCAACACCAAACCCATCTTCTTCCTCTTCATCATCCTCTTCCAATCAACCAATCCATGTGAGTATTTTCATCACCTATACTTGGTTATTTCTTAGTATGCTTAAGTTTACCTATCATGTTCAATTGTGTCTTCAATTTATGATTTTTGGATCATCAAACACAAACCCTAGAAAATCTGTTCTGTTTGCTGTTTCCAGTCGATTAGTCGACTAGAAAACCCTAGCTGAAACGTAACCTTTCTGGAGCACAGTTTTAGTCGACTTAGGTTATTTATTAGTCGACTAGAAACCTCGATTAGTCGACTACTCCCTTGACCCTAGTCGACTAACTTTTCCTGAACCAAAACCCAACTCTCTGTTACTCAGTATTAGTCGACTTGACTTGACTGTTAGTCGACTTAAGATGTCTGTTAGTCGACTACCCTTCCACCCTAGTCGACTAACTTTTCCTGAATCAGAATATCAACTCTCTGGAACCCAGTTTTAGTCGACTATACCAGACTGTTAGTCGACTAACCCCTCTATTAGTCGACTACTCTTCCACCCTAGTCGACTAACTTTGGCTGTCTGTTATAGTTGATTCTTTTCTTGAATATGAACCATATCCTTGAGTCTTATATCATATATTGGTATTGTTTGACTTGTCACTTGACAAACATCATCTTACCTTCTCTCTTTCTCTCTCCTCTTCACTCTACATATTTATATCACAGGTTATGGCGCATCCCGAGCTTCCGTGGATTTTGGATCTTTTGGCATATTGGTGGTTTAGGCGAGTAGTCTCGCTCTTCGCTCTTCTCTATTTGATATCCCGTTTCGTCGGGACGATAAGTATTTCGCTTCTTATTTTCATATTCATGTATTGCATTACAATTGCTTGTATTATGGTAGCTTCATCTTGTGCTTGTGCCTTGCTTATGATATGCTTGTTTCTTCATCATATACCATGCGTGGCCGACCCTTCGTGGTCGTTGGACTTTGAGTCACTTCCATGTTACCACTTGTCATTACTCTGACCTGTCAGTTGCATGCTTCTATTTAACACATGTATATCACCTGACCATCTAGTGTGTTATCACCTGACCACCTGCCATGCTACTATTTGACAAGACCCTTTAGTTATGCTATGACTTGCCCTGACTATTATCAATCTCTTGCCATGACTTTACCCGAACGTTATCAATCCTTTGATATGCTTGGTTGTTTACTAAATATCATCACCCTGTCATGCTATCACTTAACACCCAGCATGATAACTTGACTTGTGATAATCACCTTTACGGGAACCTTACTTTATTATCCTGTATCATGATCAGTGACTTGTATTCCTGCTTTATATGCAGTGACCTGACTATATAGTACTTATGTGCTCCTGATTCCTGATCATGTCCATCTCCTGTTTTTCCCGTAAAGTGATAATTAAACTAATGAATCCTAAAAAGGACCAACTTGTATTGGGTCGGGGGAAACATGCGGATATCAATATGTGTTCGTGTTTACAGTGGCTTTTAGGAATGTTGTGCAACTACATGTTCCGGTCTGACCTGTGGGCCTCCAGGGGACCGAGGGGAGAGCTGGCTCCCTCATTACTGGTACCATCATGATAAGGGCATACATAAGTCCCTCCTGTTTAGCCTTGCGGCTGGCTTCCGTTTCCATGCAACGGAACAATCCTGGACCGTTATCCCGGGCATGTACGGGATCCACTGTAAACATAGTTCGTTGATACCCCCGCTAGTTTCCATAACAACCTTGTTTTACTCGGATATGGATCTATGTGCGTTGGGACGCTAGTTCACATAGCTAGATATCAGGGTAAGACGAGTAATAATAAAGTGTCATAATAATCGGCTCTTTAAGTTGTAAGTAGAGGTATGTGGAATGGGACGCATACTAAAGCCTGCAACTTAAATGGCTATGAATCTGTGATGTGCCTTACCATATTTGTTGTATTGGTTTTATTCGGATTTCCTGTTTTATGATTATTATGCCATACCTGTTCATGCCTGCTCTAACCTATCTGCCTCCTGAGTATTTCTTACTTGATATCATTTCTTATATACTTCATTTGTGTTCTGACCCTCCTATCTTCTGTACTTGACACCTGTGCTCCTCCTGACTCGCCACCTGGCATCCATATTCCTACTCGCCTGGGGAGTTTCACTGACTCCCCTGGATTCTCATGTCCAGGTTATGGAGCCCGGAGCGTGTGGATTCTCCCCTTTACTGCATCAGAGTGGCGCAGCGGTAGCGTGGATCTCCAGCCGACCGTCCAGAGCTCCATCCTTCCAGGCCCCCTGTGTGCCTCCCGAGTTTCCCTTAGTAAACTCGTGAGTGCCCTTTTTCTATTCATACTTGTACATTTCCTTGTATACTTGTATGTGAGCGCCCTTTTATGCTGTTCATATATGTATATCTCTTGTACTCTCGCATTTGCGCATATCTGTGATGTATTATTATTATAATATTCATCACCTCTGGTGATAACTCTGTAATTGTATATATATATGTGTTGGAATGTATAATGCACCATATGCTTCCGTACTCTGATTCTTGTCTGTACTGATGCTTAGCGTATATACGGGAAGGTACCTCGGACTTACGTATATACGTTGCAGTGACGTCCCCGTATCGCCGGGATCGGGGCGTTACACAACGTGACTCTTCGGCCTTAAGAGAGTGGTCAACGAAAGCAGAATCGGCCGGATGGTGAGAACGTAAAGATTGAACCATTATATCTATTTCATGATCACGAGCTAATCTAGCCTGAGTCATGGTTTTAAGCATCTTTTCATAGTCGATATAGTCGATTGGTGCATCATTTTGTGATTGGACTTGAAAAGAGGAAGTGCAATCATGATGAAGTTGTGAGTCGGTGGACTCACGCATCATCATGTCTAAGATTGATGGTGATTGTTGCTTGGACTCCTGCATATTCATCATTTCCCAGATAGATGGTTTTCTATTCTGAATGGGTGGATCTGAGTATGAATCTTGAGAATATTGTGGACAAGGTGGATATGGAGGACAAGTTGGTTGAAAATTGGACTCGGGGGAAGTGAAACCCCATGCACTCTGTGAAGAGCTGAAAGTGGTAGGAAAATTATGGTCATAAGATGGGGGTATGGGTTATATTCATTCGGATAAAACCATTCCGGCACACTAGGTTGGTCAAAATTATGATATGCCGGGTTAGTAATATCCGAAAAAGAGGTTGGTGTGTAATATGGATTAAAATTGGAAAAATTATTATATGCCATATCACACAATCACAAACAAAAAGAAACAAACAAATGAGCGAACAAAAAAAATTTTAACCTAAGTTAGGGTAGACCTATGACCTAGACGACTCCTAACTGGTTAGACCGTCCACAGGAGGTAGGGTGTAGACTTTTACCACAAGTTAATCAGCCAGGTCAGGGCAAGAGTGGTGGGAGGTTTTCCATCAAAGACGTTCCTTAATTAAATAACCACCAATCTTCGGGCTTTCGGCCCTCAATCCCCTTCCTAGACACTGATTTGGCAGGAGTCAAATTCCAACACTGTTCCCCCTTAGGATAATCTCCTAATTGAGTCCGAGGTGTCCCTAGGGCCAACGTCTACTAATTTTTAGTTAGGCTTGGGTTAGTGAGTGAGGAGATTGTTTGTGGGCCAAGGAAGGGTGATGAAATCCCCATCTTATCTTATTTATAGGACAAGCCCTTAAATCAATTTAGTGCACGTGTAAAGCAGTAGACAAATATTCACTCAAAGCAGAAAAATCAGCCAAGGGTGCTTCCTAGTCTATATGCAATGCGAACGTGCCTTGTCTCCAGCACTCTTCAACAAAAATTAAAAAAAATTAGATAGACACGTGCCTAAAATGCAAGAGTCTAATTTTTTTTTTATTTATCAACAAATAAGTTACTGTTAATTAGTTAGCAGTATGCAGGGTGATCACAGAAAATATTTAATAGAGCAGACAAATCAAATTTGCAAATTGCAGCAACCTGCAGAAAACTGAATCAGTAGTGAACTACTAAGGCCGCGAAAACGCAGCTTTTGCCGTGGAACCGCGGCTCTGTAGTAGGCCCTATTGCTCTGCCTTCGAGGGTAGAGGCACAGAGTTGCTATATGTCCTTGCTGCTTATTAGTGTTCCTGTTCTCCAAACCTGCAAACAGAAAGAATAAAAGAATTAGTTTTTTTTTTAGAGAATACTTACCGTCCCTCCCCGGCAACGGCGCCAAAATTTTGATTGAGAATACTTACCGTCCCTCCCCGGCAACGGCGCCAAAATTTTGATTGAGATTTTCCTGCACACAAAATAAAGTATTTTAGATTGAGAAATAAAGATGTGCAAGGTGCTCAATTCTAACCCGCGGTAGCAATGGCTATGCGGGTCGTGATCCTCAGGGAGGGACTAGCGATAGAAGCTTATGAAGCAAGTTATCTCTTTTTATTTATTTTTATTATTTACAATGGTATTTACAATGAAGTGGGAGAAATAAATTGGAAAGAAGTGGAGTTTGTCATCTAATCTAAAGAAATAGAAGAAAGGAAGAAGATTATAAACTAGAAAAATACATACCTACCTCTTCAGTCCTGCTTACCTTTGATCCTTTTCCTACGACTTACTTTGTCTTCGAAGGCGTTCAAGCATGGGATATAGGATCTGTTCATCGCCATAAGCCATCAAGGGCTCTTCTTCGGCTAAGCAGTCTCGAAGTGACCAGTTCTCACGGTTTGCAAGACATCAGAGAAAATAAACCAAAATAGAAGAACAAGAAGAAAACAATAATAGAAGAATAATAAATAAACAAAAACAAACTTCAAATTGATTTTATTAACAATGAAGGAAAGGACTACTTACATTGATGTCACCTCAATACAAGCTGATCTCCTTCCTCCATGAAAATATCATCTCCTCTCAGTTACATAAAAAATAAAAATTACAAAAGGAAAAAGAAAAACCTAAACTAGCCTAAAAGAAACCCTAACTTTGCACTGGATTCTCTGTTGTTTTCTGTACGCCCTTTCTGTTTCGTCTGCAGGGGTATTTATAGGTGCAGAAGGAGGTAGAGTCCCAACACAACTCTCCCACGAAAACTGGTCCCTGTATAAGACTAGATTGCCACGGAAACGCGGCTTGGGCCGCGTTTTCGCGGCCAAGTAGTGGCAGATGGCCACGCGCTTTGGCGCGTGGCTTCCCTTGGTCCGTCCATCTGGGCGTTGTCTTCTGAAAGTTGCATCCTGGCTCTTTATCTTGGGATTTCGAGATAACTTGGGAAGCAAGTTACCTAGATCTCAAATCTCCCAATATCTTTTTAAATGAATTTCCTTATCTTTGCATTCTCTTCTTTGGCTTTTATCCTCATCCTGCAAGTGTTTAGGGTTGAATAGAAGTCTATCCTTCCCTCTTCTTTGTATTTGCAACTATTGCCCTTAGTAACTGCAATTTTGACAATTTTAATTGCAACTTTTACATTGGGCTTTAAATATGGGCTTTTGGGCTTCTTTTGAGGCTTTATTCCTTATTTTTATTTCTCAAGGCCTGCACACAATAAATAATAAAATATTAGTAAATGTGCAGAATTATATGAATAAATATGAAAATGTGATGGTAAATGTAATGATAAAAATGCACTTTTCACTACCAATCAGCAATGTGGTACAAAATAATGCAAAATAGAACACTAATTAGCTCGATTCTACATCTGTCTGTTGAATGTGGCTTTCACTGAACCTTGCGTTTGATTTCAACACATAGAAAACTTTTTAAGTGGTGAAATTCAGACCCAGACTTCATGTGAAGCTCGTATCTCCGAGGTTTGATGCGGATCTCACTGAGTCTCGCGTCTGATTCCAACACTTAAAGAAATTTCTAAGTTGTGAAGTTCAGACGCGGACGTCATGTGAACCTCACGTCTCTGAGGTTTGACGCGGGTCTTACTGAGCTTCGCATCTCAATCATTAGACGTGGTTCTGATGTAAACCTTGTGTCTGATCTTTAGTGCTTGACAATTTTCAGGTTTTTTATAATCGCTGACTGTTGTGTTGTCCTTTTTGCAATGCGATAACTCCTCAAATCCGCTGTCCAAGAAATGTCACTTTGGACATATAAGCAGGGCCGATCTCAACCTCGTGTTCATGCTCCATAGGTCTGCTCCAGTATTTACCTTGGAGTTTCGGGAGATCATGACAGATGGCCAATTCGAGTCTGACTCCCATGTCACACTGAAGAAACCTGACTTCTTTTTCGGCGACGCCATTGCAAAGGATGACATGTTTTGTATGACGGAGATTACAAATGGCTCCGTAAATCGGGGACAAGAAGTTCTTTCTTCCTAACATAGAGAGGATGTACCCCTTGGCGTATCTGCAACACATGTCGGAACGCCGTACAATGTAGTAAGATCTCTCCATGCCTTTTTTTTAGTGTGTCTCTCAGCAAATTAGGCGTGAATGAGGCTTACGCCACCGGTCACGGGAGAGACGTATTTGGATTACCACCTGGACTAGTCAGGGTTGAGTATCTGATGGGGGAGACCGAATAGTCGCCACCTTCATCAACCAATTCCTGAAGGTGAAGGGTGATTTTCCTACTAATTTTTGTCGCTCGGGTGGGTTCATTCCTCAGGTAAGTCATGGTGGGGAAAAATGGTGGGCTTTATTCTCATAGAGCTCGAGGACTTGTAGAAGCAGGTGGGACTGAACTAGGCTGTTAGGCCATTCAATATGGCATCCCGCATAACGCCCACCATTTTCATGGTATCTTGGAGCATTACAATCCCTGGACATGCACGTTCTTCACCCCAGTTGGAGAGATGGGGCTTGCTCTCCACGAGTTTTATGATGTCTCAGGGCTGGTAATTGGAGATGACCCTAATGAAGAGAACGTCCCGACCATTGAGGAGTTACACCTGCTGAAGAAAGATGACCCTCATGCATACGAGACCTATTGGGAAGTGTTATGCCACTTCCATATTTGCGGGCAGAGCACCGGTTCGAGGAACAGTGATGTTAAGCAGATGTCCTAGGTGAGCTATCTCTTCAACGACTTGAATGATAAGAATGTCCCAGTGACTTGTTTGGCTTCTAGCATTGAGGAAGAAATTGCAGAAAGAATCCGTGCTTCCACCAGTTCATACGCCATAGAGTCCAATGAGGATACTTTCAAAATAAACATGGTCTTTGAAAGTTTCCATCATCAAGCTAAGATCCCGATATCTGACTGGGCTCTACTGGTGGGCTTCCTCATGCTGTGGTTGAAACGATGCATGGTGCCAACACTACTGCATGAGCTGATCGTCACCGATGTGGTATACTCGGCGGTTTTGTTAGCACACAGGAAGTCATTCTCTCTCCTTCTGGCAAAGATGGCTGGTATCCAGAGTGGCTTATGAGCGTTTGCTAAAAGCCTATGTCAAGTGGGGGCCGTTATAGACTCCCTCACAAGGTAGGCTGGTCGTGGACTCACAGGGGAGGCCAGAAGTGAAGACTCCCAATCCTAGGGTCAAACTCCCCTATACATACCTAATGGCTTGTTATGTTATGCACTGCCTATTGCAGATGATAGCAGTGACTCCCTCAGAGGGCTTCGTCCTTTTCGTGCAGTGGTTGGAAAGCTCGAACTGGTCACAGTACTACATGTTCTATGTTCGGAAAGCTATTCTGAGCAGCTCGAGCGATCAACTCGACTGATGCTTCTCCGAGATCCCTGATGTGTCATACGGGGACAAGTTCACTGACCTTACAGGCCCAAACGAGTTCACACTGCTACCTTCTGGAGTCTTCTTGTGGCTCATCAATATCCAACCCAGATACTTGATCTTTCTACAAGGTAATTCCTACACGATCGAGCCTTACATGCCTAGTCGTTTTGCCAGGCAGATCGGTTATGATCAGTTATATGTCGGTAACCCCAACATGCCTCCACTTCAGCGGTAACCTGTTTGAAGGCGCTCGAGCATGGTACTACAATGTAGCTGGGGGAACAGGGGTCGTCTTCAGCCTCCCTCACAATATGCTCAATTGTTACATGAGTCTCGGCTTCTGCACATGGTATTCCATCGCCAGTGGACTACCCGGCTTCGAAATGAATACTTCTTGTATTAAGAGTATTAAAGCAACATATAAAGTCAAGTCAGGTTCCAAGAGCCATATGCAGCGGATGAGTGAGTACATGGAAGCCGAGAGGGAGGCTGAAAAGGAGGCCAAGAAAACTAAGGAAGTGGGTCAGAGTTTGGAGCAGGAGCTGCTGAGGAACATCCCACTAGAAGGACTCGAAAAGCTGTGCCTAAACGCCCTGGGGCTTCTGCTTCTAAAGGTTAGCCTAACCAAAAGAAGACAAGAATAGGGTCTGAGGCAGCAGCTTCAGCACAAGTATCCGAGATAATCCCTTCTAGTACAGAAGAGTAGGAAGAAGAAAAAGAAGAAGAGGTGGCAGTCTCAGATCTTCGTCCATGGGGTTTGCGCATCAGGGGCCTTGTGGTGTTGATGGAAGTAGAGTATGCTAGCTAGTTTACGGTGGCCGCAGAAGTGACAGAAAGGGCTTAAATTGAAGTCCCAACTTAACTGGGAGTTTCAACTCAGCTGGAAGTTCCCTCGGCTCAAGAAAGGGTGGAGGTGCGACAGCCGGGCTCTCCTAGCATCTTGATGTTGACTCTCAGGAGTCCTACCACAGGATTTCTCAGTGGTAAAGCTCTAGCTACCGAGGCCTCCTTCGTTCAAGTTTTATCTTCGTCGTCCGAGGAGCATGTTGACTATTCAGGAGACGAACTTGACTTTGGCGATGAACCTGCTCCTCCTGATACTAGCAAGTTTACACACATTTCTGAAGAAGAGATGTAGGTGGATGTCCCTACAATGGTTCCGCCACCGGATAAGTCGCCGCCACCGGGATAAGTCGCCACCACCGAAGGTATTTCTTCTATCCCACATGTTCTTTTCTTTATATGAACATTGTCTTAACGCTCGTTTGATTGTTATTTTCAGGTGTTGGAGCCATAATCTCGTCTCACATTGAGGAGATGATTAAGAAACTGGTCTAGTCAAGGTGCCTTGAAGTTACTAGTAGCATAGTCTCTGTAGGTACCACCACCGCAATCGGGGAACCCTCGTCCCAAAGCAGCTCACCGAAGGATTTACCATCTTCAGATCCTCAGCTTGGTAAGAGAATAAATATTCTCTATATACTCTTACTCTCATTGTTATTACTAACATGGTCATTATAATTGCAGAGAGTGTCAGAGTGGCTGAAGTGGAAGAGCCCATGGCAACAATACACTTCAGACTTCGACAGCTGAACCAAGTACTGTTAAATCTGTTCCTACAGTTGTCATCTCAGAGGCTGCCACAGTAACAATCCCGGAGGTGCCGGTCACAACTTCGGCGTTGAAGAAACCTGCTACTGGCCTTGTCCCTACGCTAAGTGAATTGGTTCCTCCTGCCTACAGACACCGTTCGCACAATTACAGAAAGGGGGTCCAGAAGCGCGTCGATAGAGTTAACTCCAACCATGGACATTATTGAAGAATTAGCTCATCAGATGGTGCAACAATTCTTTACTTTCATGAAGTCTTGTATCGAGTTGGTTCTTTCCGAAAGAAGTTCCTTCGAGTTTGGCAGAAGCTTCTTGAAAATCAGATCGAGAACATTCGTCATACTGAAAGTTTGGATCAGGCTAAGGCATATCTGATGCTAGTTGAACATCTAAGGATATGCTTAAAGGACTGAGGACCCAGAAAAATGTTAATCCAGTGGAAGACGCCCGGCTGATGATAAACAAGCTCCTCGCTACTCATGAACGCGAAAGGAAAGAGATCGAGGGGCAAATTGTTGAGGAGGCTCAACACTTCAACGAATTCTAGGTCAGCTACTAGAGATTGGTTGATGACTCTAGGGAATCCGAGATCGTCACCAAGAATGCAGAGCAAGTTATAGCCAATGCTCAGCAGCAATTGCCAAGGCGCAAGCCTTGATGCAAGTTAATGAGCAGAAACTTGCCTCTGCCAAGAAGAGGCTGGAGGAGTAAGAGATCGCCAGGAAGCAGGTTCAGGAAGACCTCACTGCTCGTTCTTCTAAGCTGAAATCTCTCCAAGCATAACTTGCTACGAAGAAATTCCTGTCAGAAGAAGAATTGAGAGTTCAAGCTTGGGCAAAAGTTGAGAGAACACGTCAACATTAGATTCAGCGCCTCGGAACCAGATTCACTCTCTTCCTGAGCGAGATTAGCCCCCTTATTGTATTTTTTTTTTTGTGTAACACTCCATTTATCAATAAGAGAGTGTTTGTATTACTTTTATCATATAAATAATAAAAGTTATCAAATTTTGTCTTGTCTTTATTCTTACATTTGTATTTGAGAATCAGATAGACTCATTGTTGTGTGGGAGAACGCAGTTCTCACAGACGCAGTTGTTGCATTGAATAAGTGATGGCGCGAAATTGTTGAGACACTGTTCTTGGCTATTGTGGAGATGCAGTCCTTAGCCGTTTGTTGAGATGCGGCTCTGAGTTGTAGGGGAGACATGGCTCTGAGTTATACGGAAGACGTGGCTCTGAGCCGATGAAGGGACATAGCCCTTGGCCATCGAAGAGACGCATTCTTCAATTTGCTGGAGGTGGTGCAGCCCTCGGCAGTTGAAGACACGCGGTCTTTAATTTGTTAAGGGAACGCATCCCTCGGTTGTTGAAAAGATGTGACCTTCAATTTGTTAAAGGACGCGACATTTAACTTGTTGGAGGCGATGCGCCCTCAGTTGGTCAAGGGACGCGGCTTTCAAAACGCGGCCCTTGAAACATCACTTGCAGTTGTAGAGACGTAGTTCAGAGGACGCGACTCTCCATGCGCGAAGATCTTGTTGGATCTTTTAAGGCAGAATCAATAGCAACTGTTGGAGATGCGTGTCCGGATTGAAAAATCCAAACATCGTTGGGATTTTCTGGGATAAATATCCACATGTCTTGCTCAGACTGGATTTGAGATTCACGCCGCAAATTAAGACTGTTAATTGGCCTTTAAGTATGGCTTTGATTTTTATGTCATTAATTAAGGCAATTAGTGAGCTTATAAATAGGCCATGAGCAACTTAATAGTCATTCATCTGTACTTTTTCCTTCATGGGCATGTATTCTAAAGAACTTTTTAGAGTTCTTAGAATGTCTTCTTCCCCGGACATGCATCCTGAAGAATTTTTAGAGTTCTTAAAAGAACCTAAAATTTTAATGCTTTCTTGCAATCTTCTTCGAAGACTATCACAATTAAGTGATTTCAAACTTGAAAAGCATTTCCTCTGGTGCTTTCATGGCTGTATCTTGATAGATGATGTCAGCATACCAGAGAACTTTTCTTCAGGTAGGAAATGGCTTTTGCCATTACCATTCATGATGAGGCTATGTTTCCTGGAAGCTCTGTCATCGCCGATTATGAAGAGACTCTGTCTCTTGATTTCTTCCTGAAACTTCTGAAAACTTCTTTTTTTTAAGTTTAGATGGTCAATTTAAGATCCACGCGTCCATGATCTGCAAACACAATTCTTGCGTTAATTGATAAAATGCAAGCTTGTTGACATCTGGTATCGAGTTGTGCGTCTTTTGAGATCTTTAGACGCGAGCGTGGTGAACATGCGTCTTGAATCCATAAACACGGGTCTCGTGTCTAGAGTTCATGACTTAGAAAATTTATTAAGACTCACGTCTGCGCCCTTAATATATGCTTCGCATTTCAATCATCAGACGCAAATATCTTGTTGGACTGTGCATTAGGATCCATACTTTCTGTCTTTGCAGAAATTTAACCCTTGAGTTTTTCCTTCTTGTAGGTCTTAGTCATATTGATGGTACTGGCTCCAGTGTCTTTGCCTCGTCCATCGAGGTAGATATGGAACGACCAGTTTAGTCAATTGGCGGCCACTTAAAAAGTCAAAACTTTTATCCAAGGGCGAGGAAGATTTGCGTGGTTCTCGATACACCTCAAGACATTGAAAGATGTACCAGTAAGGTCTCAGATCCTTCCTGATTATAATGAGCATGACGCATTTGAAGGTACAGGAAAGAGGACGTCATCAGTAAGGTCTCGGATCCTCTCTTAACCAATCTTGGTCAAAGAAGTGACCGCAACGAAAAATCCATGCTCATTGGATAACATTCTGGTTAGAAAACCTCCCATTAAGCGAAGGATTACAGCCTTGTGAAGACCTTCGCATCAGTTGGTCGGGTGGAATCAGAATGCTACCTTGCATTTTGACCTCGAGAAACACCATTGTTATCAAGAAAAAATAAAGTTGATATGTTGTTGCTGGCCACAGTCAAGAAGATGAGCTTCGTGTATCTCCAATGTTTCAAGGAGTGAGTGTAACATTTCGCCAAGCAAGAGGAACTTCTTTGTACTTCTTTGTTGTAACACTCAATCTTATTGGATAAGAGAGCGTTTTGTATCACTTTCACATTTTTGAATATCAATAAAAGTGACATTTTTCTGCCTTCTTATTTGTCTTGACTTTCTTTTTTGTATTAAAAAACAGACAAGTGAAAGCAATTAGCTTTAATTTGCTATAGGTGTGATATTTAACTTAGCAACTCAAAGTTGAAAATTTTCATTTAAGAATTTTAAAAAAGGTTACTGACAGAGGTGTGATGTTAACTTGACAGTAGTGGAATAGGTCTTATGGACTTGTCATTCTATGAATGAGAGTGACAAGTGAAGCTTTCACTCTGCAGGGGATTGTGATAGAGTTTATTAGCAGAGGTTTAGTATTAACGTAATCAAGACTTGGTTAGCGATTAGAGAGAACACTGTTATAGGTGTGATATTAACCTAAAAGTGATTTTAAGTGGTCCTGTCATTTTATTGACGAGAATAACAAGCGAGACTAGACCCTTCAGGGTTCTGAGTATTTCTTTACCGTCAGAGGTGTAATATAAACTTAATGGATTGAATTGAATCTTGTTAGAGATGTGATATTGACTTGACAAGGATGTAAGCTAGAGATGTAATGTTAACTCAGCCCCACAGTAATTTTAGTTTCATTGGAAAAACTGAAGATTTCACTGTCATAGGTGTAGTGTTGAACTTAATAGTGGAGGCAATTCTAGAGGTGTAATTTTAAACTTAGCATTGGTCTCCTCGGCTTCGATGCGAAAACTCGAGGAAAAATCATTGTCATAGGTGTAGTGTTAAATTTAATAATGAACCGGATGCTAGAGATGTGATGGTAAACTTAGCAACGCTCGTCTCAGCTTTGATATGGAAGCCAAAATGAAGTAACTGTCAGAGGTTTAATGTTGAACTTGACAACAACTTGGTCACTATTAGAGGTGTGATATTAAACTTAATAGTAATTTGTCAGAAGTGTAATGTTAACATGACAAGAGTTGATTTGCGATAAGAACAATTTTGAGGACTTGTCATTCTATTGAGGAGAATTGACAAGTGAAATTTAAATTGTCAGAGGTGTAGTGTTAACTTGACAATTCTAAAGACTTGTGACTCCATGTAAGGGAGTCGTCAAGTGGAAGTTAGTACTCACTATGGAGCATTGAAACTTTTCACTGTTAGAGGTGTGCTGTTAACATACCAGTGATTGAGTTTGTAGACCTACCACTCCATGGGAGGGAATTGGTAGAGGGTTTTGGTGGACAATAGAATGAATTATCATAGGTGTAATATTAACTTGACAAACTCCAAGGGTATTGATATGTTCGCCGTTAAAGTGTAATGTTAACATAACATCAGAGAGATTCTGTATGGGCATTTAGCGAAATTTTATCGTCAAAGGTTTTATATTAACTTTATGGACTCCACTGGGGATCGAGGAAAATAGCTTGTCAGAGGTTTACTGTTAACGTGACAAGTCTGTGCTTATTTCACCAAAAAAATGGATACATATATTTTTGTGGTCCTATCACTCCATGGAATGGAACTAGTAAGAGATTTTGGAGGGGAAGGTAGGATCAAGTCCATTAGGATTTTTATCAAACCCTCAGCGATCAACGAATTTGGGTTGCCTTTACCAACTACCATTTGACTTGGCTAGCAATGCTATTCCCCTCATCATGATGATTTATCGAGAATTTCTATTGGGCTTAAAAGCTAACATTTTTCTCGGTCCTTAGCCATTGAGGACGTTGGATTTTGATATCATCTAAAGAAGAGTGACGAAACTAATAATCAATTAGTTTGCCTTTATTGGCTCAATTCTGTCGAGGATTGGATTGTGTTCTCATACATTATTCACTTTACCATCTCATAACCAGCTTCTTATGTGCTGATTAGAACTGCAGCGATGTTTGATCGTAGATGTTGATCCCACCTATCGCCGAATAGTTGTTGATCAATGAGAACTATTATGCTCGTGTTGAGCAGAACATAGCCGAACAACTATTATCAATGAGGACTACCATGCTCGTGTTGAACAGAACAAAGTCATCAATTCAGAATTTTGTTGTAAGCATCATATATACTTGACCCAATGATCAGAGATTTAATGTTAACATGATCAAGGGTAGTATTTTTAAAGAATTTATCATTAATCGGCATCATAAGTATATTGCCTTCTAGATTTATCAAGCGATATGCTCCATTTGAGTAAACTGACTCTACAATAAATAGATCTTTCCCATTTGGATTGAAACTTTTCTTTCATCTTATGTGTCATCACCATGGGTCTTCTGACAGCCAAGACGAGGTCGCCTTTCTTGAAAGTCTGCTCCTTAACTTTCTTGTTGAAGGCTCTGGAGATTCGAGCTTGATAAAGCTCGATTTACAGTTGAGCTTGCAGGCATTTGTCATCCAAAACTTTAAGTTCCTAGAGTCGCAGTCGATGCTTCTCCTCATTTGTCATCTTCATTGCCAAAGCAACATGCAGAGATGGGATCTGAATTTCTAGTGGGAGTACGGCTTCACACCCGTACACTAATGAAAATGGTGTAGCTTTTGTCAGGGTCCTCACTGTTGTGCGATAAGTCCACAAGCATTCACCTAATATGTCATCGCAGTCGCGTTGACTTTTGAGACAAACTTCTTAAGAAGCTTCCCAATGGTTTTGTTAAAAGCTTCTGCGAGGCCGTTAGCGGCTGTGTAGTATGTCGTTGAAGACGCGCTCTGGATCTTGAACTTGCTGCAGCGCTTGGCTGACGAACTTAGGCTCATTATCATGGACAATCCATCATGGCACCCCAAAGCGGTAGATTACGTGATGTTTGATAAACTTAATCACATAAGATGTCTTTACTTCCTTCTGAGGGATAGCCTCCGCCCATTTGGAGAAGTAATTGGTTATGGCTAAGATAAATCAATGTCCTTTGGATGAAGGTGGGTTGATAGGACCAACCACGTCCATTGCCCACATCTCAAATGGCTAGAAAAAAGTCGTAGGATGAAGATGTCCTGGTGCCTGATGAATGAAATCACCATGGATCTAACAGGCATGGCATTGCTTAGCATAAGCGATGACATCAGGGATCATTTTCGGCCAGTAGTATCCGAGTTTTCAGAGTCGATCTCCAAGCTTTGGACCAGGTTGGTGAGCTCCGCACATACCGTCGTGAACTTCTTTGAGTTCCACCTGTACCTATTTATGTGATAGGCAGTGGAGGAGGTATTCATCATGCGAT
The DNA here is from genome assembly GCA_038442645.1 of Agave tequilana. NCBI lineage: Eukaryota > Viridiplantae > Streptophyta > Magnoliopsida > Asparagales > Asparagaceae > Agave > Agave tequilana. Next base: position 30,323 of record JAVJIF010004932.1, read on the forward strand.
CGACGATACAGTGTTCATGTGATCGTGTTGTAGTAGAATCATGGCAACCACCTCTTTAGGGTCACTGGGCAGTATATCGTATAATGCGTAGTCGATGTATGGAAATCACTAATCCCTACGCTCTGGACCGGCTGAACTCTCTAAAGCTTCTTTGAATTGAAGATCTCTGTTGACACTGAACTCCCAGACTTCTCTTCAACCGGTATGAACGATGTTTAAATTGTCGACATTTACAAAAGACAAGTCGCAAACAAGCTGATGACCAATTTTTACCCATTTTCGAGGGACAAAGCAGCAACTTGGACTCTACTGATCTAGTGAAGCAGATAGTAAGCCAAGGTTGCCTATGAAAAGGCCAAAGCTGGCCTATGAAGCTAGGTCAGATCAAACACCTAGCCTCGCATGAGCCCAAAAGAGAGCTAGATTCACTAAAAGGCCGAAGCCACTAGCTTCGCATGAAGCTCCCATCAGCCCTGCTAGAGGCTAACTTTAAGCTTCGCTAGAAACTTTATCTCCAACATCGCTGGAGATGAAGTGGTCTAGCTCTGCTCATGAGCTAACTCCAAGCTTCACCTGAAGCCTCACCCAGCTCTGCTATGAGCTAAGTTCTAACTTTGCTTGAAGCTTTGAATATAACTTCACCTGAAATGAGCTTTGCATGAAACTCTCACTTAGCTCCGTGGCGAGATTTACCAAGTCATCAGTTGACAGTTTTAAAATCCCACATGGGATTAATGGGTGAATCCTGATACTTTAGTGGGGTTAATGCCACTTTAAGTGGACGGTTACACACGCCATTTCGTCCCACATTAAGTGGATACAATTAAGCCACAATGGCTATTAATAGCCCGGGTGAACGTCCCAGCTTCGCCAGAGCTTTCATTTAGCCTCGCGGCAAGGCTATTTCGAGCCTCGCGCGAAGCTAACAGACAGATTCAGTCTTACTGAATTCAAGGGGGGCAGTTACACCCCTATTTTTGTTATAAATAGCCCCTTGGGCAAAAGGAAAAGATGTTGGAAAATTGGCTGGCAAAATTTAGAGAGAGAACTACAACAAAAAGCATTCTCTTGCTTTTAGGCTTCCAAAGCACCCCAGAGACTCAGCTCTCTTTCATTAAGGGTTCCAACAAGCTTTCTTCGAAGATTTTCGAAACCAAGTAAGAAGGAAATTCGCTCAAGAAGGCTTGAACACTTGACCAATTCATCATCAAAGGGATAAAGTGATTGCGCGCTAATCAGATTCCTACCGACATACCTCCCCAGAAATCTCAGAGGAGATCTACCTATAATTTTTTTATCTTTAGAAGATTACTTGTAATTTCGCTCCTCAATTCTTTTTTGTAAGTTTTCCCCAACAATTTTCAATGAAAAATAAGATGGCGACTCCGCTGGGGAATAGAGTCTTCTTCTATAATAAGGAGATGATGTCACAATGTAACGGTCAGAGTGCTATACCCATTACCATCAAAAACTTGGTCATCCACTTTGACCAAGAAAAGTTCGAGGAACTCCTCTCTGGGGGTAGCCCAGCTCTCCATGCACTAAAGCACAGGAGGGTCTCCATAGCCAAGACTCCATTGGCTACAGATCAGAAGGCAACTCCAATTAGGGTTGTGTCTAAGCCTATGCCAGCAGCATGTGCGGGTGAGCAAAGATCGCTCCAATTTTCCCCAGTATCAATGGAGGCTAAGTTGACTTCATGTCAACATGGTGGCTTTTCACGCAAAGCCAAACAATTTCCACGTGAACCTAAAACTGTTTAGGGCAAGTAGATGAGGAGGGCAAAGCAAGGAGCCTCTCCACGTGAAGCTTTAGGTGAAGTTGAAGCTCAACCCTGCCTCTCATGTGAAGACAAGGGCAAGATGCCCTTAAGTGTTGGAAGCGTTGCTTATGCTAGCCGTGAGGTTGAATTGGGACCACAAGGGCGCGAGCTCCTACTGGCTTCGCCCAACCCGAGAACGCTGCCTTCCAGCGCTATGTCAACTTCTCAGAGCTGAGTTAAGGGGGTATCCCTAAGGGCTGATAGCGTTGCTTATGTAGCTTTAGCACCTTAGGGTGCTAACAAAGTTCCTAACCGTGAGGCTGGAACTAAAGCATTAAGCAGTGCTAATTACCTTCGCTGTAACACGAACATCAAAGCATTACTGTGTGCTAACAGCAAAGCTACCATAGCTTCACTCCCAGCGCTTTCTAGCGCTAAGTTGCACTTGGAGGCAGAGCTAAAAGTTTAGTATCGTCGAGCAAAGCTAATGCTACAATTGAAGCTGTTTTAACTTCACCTGTGGTTAAAAAGAGAAACTTAAAAGCTAGGGTTCTCCAGCTTGAACAACGCTTAGTACACGACCTCCTCGAGTCTCTGTACAAGACCTCTTAAGCTCAGTTAATCCTGATTTATAAGAGTTCTTAAACAATAAATGAAAGTTCTATTGTGAAGAATTACTCCATACTTCTCCCTCCTACTGTGAACAACTAGCGTGCCAGTTGGTGACGATCCATTTAGTCCATTACCGACTGGGGCCACTCCCGTCACTCTTCCAGTCCGACAGTCAGTTTTCAACCGACTGTCGATTCAAGCCCCTGTGAAGTCTCAGAAAAGGAACAAAGCATGAAACGTGCTAGACCATCCCTCAGCATCCGTCAACGTGATAGGGAGGGGACGTGAACCATTCAAGGGTAGATAAGGGAGATGTGATACTAACTCTCCTTCATTTAGTTCTCCAGATTTAGATTATAGCTCTGGCTTGGGCCAAGTCTTAGTAAGACAAGAAGGTGCGTTCTAAAGCACAAGATCCAGGGTCGCAATACCCTATAATTATGAACAACCGTCCTCTTCAACTGGGGTGATGTCACCAGAACCACTAAAACGTCTCCTCTAATGGTCAGTTGATGAGGGAGAAGCTAGCGAATATGCCTCTTCAGCAACAGTTAGCTCTGTGCAAACAGGTTCAGTGTCGGCTAACATGGCCGACAACAACAATGATGACCTTCGCTGATGGATGGAGGCTCAAGGGCAGACCTCCAAGGCCTAGCAAGAAGCTTTGGACAATATCCAACAAAAGCTAGCTCAGCTCCTCACTAACTGGAATAACAATGATACCAGAAGAAATCATAATAAGGAGAAGCATAATGACGATGAACAGCATAATGACTGAGAAGTCAAAGGAAAGTTCTTCAATCGATACCGAGATTATTAAAGGCATCCAGGCTCAGATCGCATCCCTAGCTCAGAGGGATGAGCTGAAGAAGGTACGCATGACTCGTCCTTACCCACTTGAATGGGATTCAGTGCCATTCTCGCTGAAGTTTAAGCCACCTACGTTACAAACGTGTGATGGTAAGAGCTCACCAAACCAGCATATCTATTACTTCTGGTCCTAGACTGGTAATGTCATAGATAATAATGTCATCTTGGCCAGATTATTTATTAGTACTCTCAAGGAGTGGCCTTCGACTGGTTCAGAAGCCTTCCATCGGGTTTCATCAATTCTTGGATCGATTTAGAGACTCGTTTCTCTCTCGCTTCTATGAAGATGACACTGAGGTAACTGTGGATAGACTTCTTTTCTATCATGCAAAAGAAAGGAGAATCAGTCTGTGATTATATTGAAAGATTCAGGAACCTATCCCTGATGTGTCCAGTAGGGATGCTGATTGCTAAAAGAAAGAACAATCAAAGAGTTTAAGAATTTACCGTGTAGCTTGTGGCTAACGGGTTGTGTCCACGAGGAGGAATGCGATGGAAGCTTTTTGGTGAATCATTTAAAAACAAAGAATTGTTTTGTTTTTATGGAAAAGAGAATGGAAAGAAAGAGATGATTAAATGATAAATTGCAACTTTAGAAAAGGTTTTGGAGAAGGTGATTTAAAAAGTTTGAAGACTGTTTTGTTGATTATAATAATGAAGCAAATCTGGGCTCACTATCTCACTACTCAATTGCTCATTCTTCTATTAAAATCTTAAGTGCCTCAAAGTGATCATAGGCAAAACTTAAAGTTGATTTTTAGAAAATTTGAAGTAAAGCACATAAGATGGTTGGAAGAGTTTAGTCTTTTCTTTGAGAAATCGTTTAGTATTGAATATTAAATCATCAAGCGCAAAGAAGCAAGAATGAAGTAAAAACAATTCAAAAGACGTTCATGAAAGAAGTGAGAGTTTAACAATCCAAACCCATCCTCATGTGCCTTCAAGAACACTTTCAAAAAAAAGGCTTTAAGTAAGGCATACATATGATTCATTGGGTCATTTCTTTTAAAAACAGAAGAGAAGAAGAACAAAAGAGAGTTAAAACAGTGAGCCCAGAAAACGTTTTAGTTGCCCATGAAAATGAAGAAGAAAGCATAGAAATAATGCAAACCATACCGTACTACAAGTGGAAGAAAACACGGCTCGACTCTTGTATTGATGTCACTTCAATCTTCAAGTACAAGCACTCAATTCCTCTCTCTTACAAGTTTTGATACTGGACTACAAATAAAAAAATAAGATTACAACTTTTGCGCTAGCTAACAAAGAACCTAAATCCTTAGAAAATAAATACAAATTCTAATCCTAGTCTTCGCTCTATTTTTCTTTACTGAAACAGTATTTATAGGGAAAAACCACAAGGGGAGGATCCCGGGAAGATTGGGGGAGCAAACGCTCCCCCAACAACCTCTACTTGGCCACGAAAATGCTGCTTGGGCCGCGTTTCTGTGGCTCTGGTGTGGCCAGGTGGCCACACCCTTGGGGGAGAACTCTTGTTTGTTGTATTTCCCGTATCTTCTTCTAGTTTTCTTGTTTCTGCTCCAAAGTTGACGAAACAGCCTTTGATTATGTAGCTTCAACCGCTTGATTCAGGGAGGATTCTTCTCAACCTCTTGATATGCCAAGATTTTGCCCTGATTTCTTCATTTCGAATTTATTCTGAATTAAATCAGAATTTGGTGGGCTTTTGGGCTTGTTTCTCTTTTCTTTCTTTTAGCACTTGGGCCTACACTTAACAAAGAAAAAAGAAGACTTATTAATAGGATTTATTAGCTAAAAAGTATGGTAAGGTGACAATGTAAATGCAATATTGTGACTAATCACACCCCCACACTTATCTTTTGCTCGCCCTCGAACAAAACATCTAAACTGTACTAAGGCTTATTAGACCACTTTCGCAGGTCACTCGATTGCACTGAGCATGTGCAACAAGCCGTTAAACCTCTGGGTTACCCCTAGAGGATGAGTTTTGTCTCGTGAGGGTTTTCAGTGGATTAGACCCACAAAATCCATAAAGAAAGAGAAACAAAGAGTTAGTATTTTCGAAAAGCATTTTGAAAAGAGAAAATATTTGAAGTATATTTGTAAGGCTTTAAGTAATCTATAAGTTATAGGAATATCAAATTTTTTATTCCTAAACTTAGTCTCTATTCAAAAACATGTCATCAATTAAAATAAGGAGTTAAATTGTACTTCTCATGTAGTTTATTAATTTATCCTGAGTTGTATGCACCATTGTGAATGTGAAGTTGACTAAGGGTTCTTTAACATTAACTCCTATGCCTTATATGTTTGGTGAAATTTATTCCTCAATTTCATTAGGCTTTCTAATCTGCCCATGTAACGAGCATTCAGTCGGTGACACCCAAACCGGACAGTTTTAGGGCACCAGGTGAAAAAACACCCCTAAGGACTTAAACACTCAAGCAGATAAGGCCATGAAACCAAGGTTTTTATTTATACGATGTACCCCTTTTAGGCGTGAATACTTATGCTTCATGAGGCATAAATACCCAGCTTAATCAGAGGATTTATATATACATTTTTTTCAAACTTATCTAATTATCTTTTGCATAAATACTAAGGCTTGCTTAGGCCAAAGCACCTAGCTAATCAATAATTAGACTTGTTTTTTTCCATAATATATTTTTTAATATAATTTTTTTATAAGGCATAAGAGTCTCTGTTTTTAAACCCTAAGTGTGTAAGTGTATTTAGTGTGCATATGTCATCAAGGTAAATATCAAGACTAAATTACTTTCACAAATTTTCTTCCTGACCCTAAAAATCAAACAAGTTATCTTATTTTGACCAAGTGTAAGAAATCCTAATTATGATTCTCCTATTCCTTAAAATTGACTTAGTTTCTTACAAAAAATATATCAAATATTGTTCTACCCTTTCAAAAATTTTTTTATATTTATATTTTTTTTTTTTTTTTTTATATAAGTCATGTTAGAACCCTCCCCCACACTCTTCTCATGCGTTATCCCCAATGTATGAAAGAAATGTATAAATGCATGAAATAAAATGGAAAGGAGGAAGTTACCGATACACTGGGTCAAAAAGACCCATTGCCGTTTCTTTTACCGGCACTGATTCCAAGAAATGTTTAAGGCGTTGACCATTTACCTTAAAGTTATTTCCATTTTTGGTGTCACTGATCTCAACTGCACTGTGTGGAAACACGGTTTTTACAACGAATGGCCCAGTCCATCTCGATTTCAATTTTCCTGAAAAAAGATGAAGCCTAGAATTATAGAGTAAGACTTTTTGTCCAGGGACAAAGTTTTTCTTATGATGTGCTTGTCATGGAAAATCTTGACTCTATCTTTAGTGATCCTAGCATTTTCATAGGCCTCATTTCTCAATTCCTCCAATTCGAAAATTTGTAATTTTTGAAGTTCACCGGCCTTAGTCAAGTCGAAATTCAACTGTTTGATTGCCCATAAGGCTCGGTACTCTAACTCAATGGGCAAGTGACAAGGTTTGCCATAGACTAACCTGTAAGGAGACATTCCTAGAATCGTCTTGAAAGCGGTCCTATAGGCCCATAGAGCATCTACAAGTTTGATGGACCAATCTTTCCGGTTTTGGTTCACAGTTTTCTCCAAGATAAGCTTGACTTGTCTATTGAAAACCTCAACTTGCCCACTGGTTTGAGGATGATAAGGTGTGGACAACTTGTAAGTTATGGTATACTTTCGCATAAGAGCTTCAAAAGATCTATTGCAAAACTGAGTACCATTATCACTGATGATAGCACGAGGGGTTCTGAAGCGTGAAAAAATGTTCTCTTTCAAAAACTTTATGACAACTTTGTTATCATTAGTTTTACAAGGAATGGCTTCTACCCACTTGGACACATAATCCACAGCAACCAATATGTATTGGTTCCCAAATTAATTAGGAAATGGACCCATAAAGTCGATGTCCCAAACATCAAAGAGTTCTATTTCTAGAATTGGGTTGAGGGGCATCATATTTCGGTTTGAAATCCTTCCTACCATTTGGCATCTAAGGCACGTCTTGCAAAATTCATAAGCATCCTTGAACAAAGTGGGCCAATAAAACTCACTTGTAGCACTTTTTCAGCAGTCTTGCGGGGACCAAAGTGTCCACCGCATGCAAGTTCTTGACAAAAGGATAGAACACTCTTAACCTCCTCATCGGGAATGTATCTCCTAATAATTTGGTCAGAACAGTACTTGAAAAGATACGGTTCCTCCCAAAAGAAATACCAAACTTGAGATAAGAACCGGTAAACATCATTTTTGGACCAATGAGACGGAGTTTTGTTTGTTACTAAGTAATTCACTACACCAGCAAACCAAGGTTCCCTAGTGATAGCTAAGAGATATTCATCAGGAAAATCCTCATTTATGGGTAATTCATTGCATGGAGAATTAGGGATCCGTGAGAGGTGGTCAGCAACGACATTTTCTATGACTTTCTTATCTCAAATCTCAAGATTGAATTCTTGAAGGAGGATCCAACGAATGAGTCGGGCATTGGCATCCTTCTTCAACATGAGGTACCTAAGCGCAGAATGATCAGTGAAATGGTGGTTTTGGACCCTAACAGGTAGGGATGAAATTTCTCTAAGGCAAACACTACTGCCAAGAATTCCTTCTCAGTCATAGTGTAGTTCAATTGAGCATCGTTGAGCGTCCAACTAGAGTAGTAAATCACATGCTGCTTGTTATCAATGCGTTGTCTTAGGACAGCGCCGATGGCAAAATCTGAAGTATCGCACATGATTTCGAATGGCTTAGACCAATCCGGTGCGGATATGAATGGTGCAAAAATAAGCTCTCTCTTAAGCTTCTCCCAAGAGTTTATGCATTCAGCATCGAAAGTGAAGCACACATCTTTACCTAACAGATTAGTCAAGGGCCTAGCAATTTTGCTAAAATCCTTGATAAATCTTCGTAGAAACCAGCGTGTCCTAAGAAGGATCTAATGTCCTTAACACATTTGGGCATGGGAAGCTTAGCAATAACCTCGATTTTGGCTCTATCCACTTCAATTCCTTTCTTGGAGATTTCATGACCCAAGACAATTCCATGTTTTACCATGAAGTGGCATTTCTCCTAGTTCAGTGTCAGATTTTTCTCAGCACAACGTTAGAGGACGAGTTCTAAATGGTGGAGACATTGAGTGAATGAATCTCCGTAGATGGAGAAATCATCCATAAAGATCTCTAAGAATCGTTCTACCATATCAGAGAAAAGACTCAACATGCAACGTTGAAACATTACTGGGCATTGCATAAGCTGAAGGGCATTCGATGATAAGGAAATGTCCCGAATGGACATGTAAACATAGTCTTTTCTTGGTCCTCAGGAGCGATAGGGATCTGGTTATAGCCTGAGTAACCATCCAAGAAACAGTAATACTCGTGACCTGCCAAACGTTCAAGCATTTGATCAATGAAGGGAAGTGGAAAATGGTCCTTATGAGTTGCAGCATTCAGTTTCCTATAGTCGATGCAAACTCGGATCTTCGTGGGAAGTCGAGTTTGAACCAACTCTTTGTTCTCGTTTTCCACTACGGTGAAACCGGATTTCTTTGGGACCCGCGTGGACAGGACTGACCCATTGGCTATCAGAAATGGGATAAATTATCCCATTGTCTAAGAGTTTTATGATTTCAGCATGAACAACCTCTTACATTATAGGGTTTAACCTATGCTGCGGGTCTTTTTTAGGTGTGGCGTCTTCATTGAGATGAATGCGATGTTGAACGATGGTCGGACTTAATCCCTTGATATCGGTCATAATCCACCCAGTGGCTTCCCATGTTTTCTTAGAATAGCTTTCAGATCTTCTTCTTCCCCGTCATTTAAATGGGAGGTAATGATGACAGGAAAGGTCTCTTGTTCGCCTAGATAGGCATACTTGAGATGCTCAGGTAAGGCTTTCAATTCTAAGGAGGAGGAAGGCTCACTGGAAGGATTAGTCAATCTGTTGGCTTGATTTTTGGTGAAATAGGGTTTGAGGCCCAATTCACAGCAGAATCTACAACCTGATCAAGATTAAAGTCGTCAGACTTTAACCCGAATTCACACTCTATTTCTAATTCCGATTCTTCCCCATGTTCACTTGTCAAGTTCTCAATTAGGTTGACTTCAAATGTTTGGTCCTCGATATTGCGGGGTTGTTTTCCTAGATTGAAGATATTGACTTCTCTAGTCATGTCCCGAAGGTTAACCTCATAGACCCATTCCTACAATTGATGATGGCATTAGCAGTAGTAAGGAATGGTCGCCCTAGGATAACAGGAGTTTGAGCCCTATGATTGGAGTTGGACACAGGTTGTGTCTCCAGAACTATGAAATCGACAGGGTAAATAACTCTCCTACCCGGATCAGGACATCATTAATCTCCCCTTTTGGAACTTTAACAGAACGGTCAGCCAGTTAGATGGTGACTCGAGTTGGACTAAGATCACCCACCCGAGTTGTTGATAAACTGAGAATGGAAGCAAGTTGATACTTGCCCTCAAGTCAAGAAGTGCACGACTAATCTCGGCTTGTCCTATTGTGCAAGCAATGGTGGGACTACCTGGATCCTTGGACTTGACAGGGATCGGACCCAATAGTAGCTCACTAATGTTAGTGGCTAAGAAAACCTTTTTTGGGACATTAGTCTTTCTCTTCTTGGTGCACATGTCCTTAAGAAACTTAGCATAGGAAGGGACTTATTGGATGGCATCAAGAAGTGGCACATTTATCTTCACTTGGTTAAAAATCTCAATTATCTTGTCCATGTGGGGATTTTGCTTGTTGCTTTTTAGCCTATTGGGGAATGGTACTATAGGCTGGTGCACCGTCTGGTTGACTTATCTTTTTCAGATTCGTCAGAATTAGAAGAATTTGGATTAGATGAGGTGGAAGCTTGATTGTGGTTGTGCTAATGGGATCGGTTGGCGTTGACACTTGGTTATCAACTCTCTTTCCTGACCTCAATGTATGAACATCATTACATTGATTCAGTGAATGATCCTCAGCCAAATGAGCTTGTTGAGAATTCCTCGGATTGGTGATTGGCTGACTAGGTAGGGTACCCTTCTGTCTCTCATTCTGTGAGTTGGCTAGTTGACTCATTTGAACCTCTAACCTCTGGATAGTTTGCATGAGAGAGTCTTGGTTTTTCATATATCTTTCCATGTTTCTTTCAAAGTCAGTCATTCTCCTTTCTAGTTGAGGATTCTGGAAGGAGGATTGTAGAGCTTGGTTAGAAAAGTTCTGTTGATAGTTTTGAAAGTTAGGTGGATGGTTGGGAGAATTATTATGGAAATTGGAGAAGTTGGGTTGATGATTGGAAGAATTATTGGCATGATGGAAGTGGCTGGCATGATGGATGATCGTGAATGATCATTGTTGTTTTGGCTCCATGAGAAATTAAGGTGATTTCTCCAGCCAGGATTGTACGTTGGTGCGTAAGGATTATTGTTTGGCCTTGAAAAGGCCGCATTCATCGGTTCATGGTAGGGTTGCTGAGCCTGAAACACAGGGCATTCCTCGAACACATGATTCATGGCTTGACAGTAAGTGCAGCCCGGGGTTGAAAATTGGTTCGGGCTGACTTGATTGACTGGACTTGGTTCTTTCGTTTCTAGAGCTTCCAGTCTTCTAGCCAAGTTAGCTGACTTAGCCTCATTAGCGATGGATGATTCGATATAATGGAGACCTCCTTTTGAAGAGATGGAGTTAGGATTCCTAGAGGTCTCACTAGCAGATTCCCATTGGATGGTCTTCTCAGCTAGATTTTCATACAAATCCCATCCTTTATTTTCATCCTTCTGCAAGAAACCCCCTTGGTACATACTTTCTAAGAGGGTTTTGGTCGAATAGTCTAAACCGTCATAAAGAATTTGGCATTGCCGCTATTTCTCTATTCCATGATGTGGACATTGGACAAGGAAGTCCTTAAAGCGTTCAAAGTACCTCCAGAATGGTTCACTAGGTTCTTGCTTGAATTGCATGATCGTCTTCCTAATGAGAGCGATTTTATGAATTGGATAAAATTTTTTCAAGAAGACCTTGATGAAACCATCCCAGGATGTGATAGAACTGGCCGCTAAACTGTAGAGCCACTTCTTTTCTAGGTCCTTAAGTGCGAAAGGGACAAATCTCAACCTAATAGCATCGTCTACAAGGTGTGAAATTTTTATCATTAGACATACTTCCTAAATTCTCTTATGAAGAAGTAGGCATCTTCGGACTCTAAGCCATGAAACTTGGGGAGTGTGTTGATGAATTGAGGCTTGAGCTCAAAATTATATTCACCAACCGATGGAAGTAGAATGCAAGATGGAAGTGAGATTCTAATGGGTAGAACCTATCCTGCAGTGATGTTGATTGAGCCATTACCGGATCTGGTCTTGGTTCAAACTTGGGTGGTGATGTGTTTCTAGTCACCTAGATGAATTAGGGTCTCTTGACCACACTTGCATACACAAACACAATCACAATCACAAACAAGTTTTACCAACAGTCAACAATAGTAATCAACCAAGCCTAGTCTAAGGTAACCTTGACCTAGACAACTCCTAACTGGTTGATTGTCCACAGGAGGTAGAATGTAGACTTTGACCACAAGCTAATCAGCCAGGTCAGGGCAAGATTGGTGGGAGGTTATCCATCAAGGACGTTCCTTAATAAGTAACGACCAATCTTTGGGCTTTCGACCCTCAATCCCCTTCCTAAACACTGATTTGACAGGAGTCAATTTCTAACACCTTCCCTCTTTAGGATAATCTCCTAGTGAGTTCGAGATGTCCCTAAGACCAACGTCTATCAGATTTTACTTAGGCTTAGGTTTGTGAGTGCTTGGAATCTGATTTTTGAGCCAAAGAAGGGTGATTAAATCCCCACCTTATCTTGTTATTGGGTGTTGCCCTTAAAATCAATTTTGTGCAAGTGTACAAGATAAACAAGATTCACTCAAAGCGATATAAATCAACCAAGAGATGAGTCCTATTCTAAATGCAATGTGTACGTACCTTGCTCCAACACCCTTCAACAGTAAAGTAAGTGAATTGAAAAGACTCGTGCCTAAAATGCAAACGTCTAATCAATTTTTTAAACTTTTCAACAAGTGTTTTGCTGTTGGCTTAAAACAGGGATGGTGGATAGCATAAATAGCACAAATATAACATACAAAAACTTAAATTTTTGCGAGCAATATGTCCTGCAAAAAAAGAGTTTTTAGTAGTCCAATGAATTTTTCAGTTTTGCAACGTAATTTCTTGAAATTCTGTTTCCTACTTTCAAGAGTAGGGGCACAGAATTACAAGTCTTCTCTTTCAAAACTTGAATGCTAGATCTGAATCTTCAAGTCCCTGAAACAACACACAAAACTTATTAGAAAACAAATACACCGTTCCCTCCCCGGCAATGGCGCATAAAATTGATTGCTAAAAGAAAGAACAATCAAAGAGTTTAAGAATTTACCGTGTAGCTTGTGGCTAACGGGTCGTGTCCACGAGGAGGAATGAGATGGAAGCTTTTCGGTGAATCGTTTAAAAACAAAGAATTGTGTTTGTTTTTTATGGAAAAGAGAATGGAAAGAAAGAGATGATTAAATGATAAATTGCAACTTTGGCCTGTTTGGTTGAGGGTGGAAGTGAGGAAGGAAGTGAGGAAGTGATAATAGTTCCCTTTGGAACTTGAGAATTAGTTAGTAAGTTTTCCGATATTTGGATGTTGTTGGGAAGTGTAGTTTGGAAAATGTTATGTCTTTTCCGGTGTTTGGATGGAAATGTAGAAGTGGAAGTGGAAAAGTTGACCACAAGTTGACCACAAAATAATATTAAAATAAAATTAATTAAGAAAATAAAAAATAGACAGTAATTAGAATGCAAGGGAAATTTACATGATCAAAAAATTAACTGTTTTGCGCTAAAACTTATTACAAATGAGATTTACATGACTTCAAAATTAACTGTAGCACACTGGAAGTGAGGAAATGGTTGTGTAAAAGAGAGAATAGAAAAGGAAAAGGGGTTTTCTTATTTTCCTTTTCTAGTATTTGGATAGACAGGGAAGTGATCAATTATACTTCCCCATTTCCTTACTTCTGCCCATTTCCTTCAAACCAAACACCCCTAAAAAAGGTTTTGGAGAAGGTGATTTAAAAAGTTCGAAGATTGTTTTGTTGATTATAATAATGAAGCAAATCTGGGCTCACTATCTCACTACTCAATTGTTCATTCGTCTATTAAAATCTTAAGTGCCTCAAAGTGATCATAGGCAAAACTTAAAGTTGATTTTTAGAAAGTTTGAAGTAAAGCACATAAGATGGTTGGAAGAGTTTAGTCTTTTTTGAGAAATTGTTTAGAATTGAATATTAAATCATCAAGCGCGAAGAAGTAAGAATGAAGTAAAAACAATTCAAAAGACGTTCATGAAAGAAGTGAGAGTTTAACAATCCAAACCCATCCTCATGTGCCTTCAAGAACACTTTCAAAAAGAAAGGCTTTAAGTAAGGCATACAAATGATTCATTGGATTTTTTCTTTTAAAAACAGAAGAGAAGTAGAACAAAAGAGAGTTACAATAGGGAGCCCAGAAAACATTTTAGTTGCCCATGGAAAATGAAGAAGAAAGCATAGAAATAATGCAAACCATACCGTACTACAAGTGGAAGAAAACGCGGCTCGACTCTTGTATTGATGTCACTTCAATCTTCAAGTACAAGCACTCAATTCCTCTCTCTCTCTCTCTCTCACAAGTTTTGATATTGGACTACAAATAAAAAACAAGATTACAACTTTTGCGCTAGCTAACAAAGAACCTAAATCCTTAGAAAATAAACACAAATTCTAATCCTAGTCTTCGCTCCATTTTTCTTTGTAAAACCAGTATTTATAGGGAAAAACCACAAGGGGAGGATCCCGGGAAGATTGGGGGAGCAAACGCTCCCCCAACAACCTCTACTTGGCCGCAGAAACGTGGTTTGGGCCACGTTTTTGCGGCTCTGGTGTGGCTAAGTGGCCACACCCAATTGGGGGAGAACTCTGGTTTGTTTTATTTCCCGTATCTTCTTCTAGTTTTCTTGTTTCTGCTCCAAAAATTGACGAAACAGCCTTTTATTATGTGGCTTCAACCGCTTGATTCAGGGAGGATTCTTCTCAACCTCTTGATATGCCAAGATTTTGCCCTAATTTCTTCATTTTGAATTTATTCTGAATTAAATCAGAATTTGGTGGGCTTTTGGGCTTGTTTCTCTTTTCTTTCTTTTAGCACTTGGGCCTACATTTAACAAAGAAAAAAGAAGACTTATTAATAGGATTTATTAGCTAAAAAGTATGGTAAGATGACAATGTAAATGCAATATATGTGACTAATCAGATGCCATTGCCTATGTTATTACAGACATGTGGGCACAACTTCCTGGACCAAGTAGAAATTCGCATGGGAGCTGTTAAGGCCCACACTTGGAAAGATCTTGTTGGGCAAGCTGAAATAGCCGAGAAATTGGCTAAAAAGTTTGAGCCTTCCATACCTAAAGGGAAATGGGGTATGAACATAAAGGACACAATGAAATGACACAATCTTCCCAAGTGAAATGGAAAGAAGCCATGTCTGTGGAGTTGTCAGGGGAAGCTCCTCTGAAAACCAAGAAGATTGGGGCCAGTAATCAGGAGTTCAAGTTTCCTCTGAAACAGTACTCTTTCAAAGATGAGAAGGTGGTTACAATATTCCATTTGCTCCAAAAAGGAAATAAGTTAAAGCTGCCAGAGGTTTGATGCCTTAATGAAGTGGGACGTACTAACGATCCCAACTACTGCCTCTTCCATAGGATGGTTCACTATCCTACTTACAAATGATTTGTCCTCAAGGACAAAATTCAGGCTTTGGTCGATGTCAGAGTTTTGACTTTAAAGTCGGAACAAAAGAAAGTCACCACAAACATAGTGACTCTTGAGTTCGACACTCTGCCAAAGGTTATTATTGTAAATAACCTAGAGGGGGGGTGAAGAGGTGATGAGCTAATCTAATGGTTAATAATGCAGAATTAAAACTTATATGATGCAAACTAAAACTATTTAAACTAAACACCAAGTATAACACAAGAGTGTAGCCGAATTCCCCGTGAAGGGCTCTGGACTAACTCCTCAAGATTCCTCTAAATAAGAGTTGAGGTGCCGCATTGGCTCTCTTGGTTGAATACAAGTGTTAGCAAACAATCTCCAAGCATATAACAATTAAGCTCACAATATATATCAAGCATATAAAGATGAAAGCAATATAAGCATGCAAGATATAAATAAGAGTAAGAGATAGAGAGTGAGCAATCGCAAACACGGGAGATTTGTTTCGATATTCGAGCATGTTGGCCCAAGAGGTTACACTCTCCATTTGTTTAGAGTTTTGATGATAACAAAACACTTAGGAGCTATATGGTACTAATTAGTTTGTTCAGGATAAGTTTCAGGTTAGTACCATGTTTGGAGGCCATTGCTTAGCTTTTGCAAGAAATTCTAGGTTCATGGAGCTAATAAGGCATATGGCACAATAAGGAAGGAACATAGAAGAGAAGGCTCTAGAAAGGCATTGTATGGCTCAAGACTTCAAGAGACTTCATTAGATTTGTTTCTAGTTTTATAGTTTTGTTAAAGAATATTGAATAGGTTGAAGCTCTATATTTCAACACACACATTTTTGCGCACATGTCATTTCTAAAAATATTTCCTATAAATATATACAAAATACTTTTATGTAAAGCCTTTTTTATTATAAACTCAATTTTGTGTATTATACATAGTTCAAATCAAAACTATTTTGTTAAACTTCAAAATCTCCTCAAAATTCTGTTTTAATTTAGGTTTTTGGCCTGAGTCGGTCGACCGACCGGTCGACCGACACTAGGTCAGGTCAGATCGGCCGACCGACCCGGTCAACCGAACTTCTGACCGTTAGGGTGCGTGCATGTGTGCACGTTTCCCGGTCGACCGCCCGGTCGACCGGACACTGTCGGTCGACTGACCTTCGACCGAAACCTGATTGACTATAAAACATCAACTCTCTGTTTGTTTCGGGCGACCGGGGCGGTCGACCGAGAGCCGCTACGGCTCTTTTGTTTTCGAACTACGGTCGACCGGTAGTGGGTTTTCTGCCATAACGGCTAGATTTTTTTAAACATGTTTATATTTGTCTTTTTCCTCTCTAAACGAGTTTAAATGATATTTTCTGGATCAAATACTTCCTAATTGCTATTTAGTGGGTTTCCTCTTTTATCCCTAGCCCTATCCTATAAATAGGGGTGATTAGGGTTGTGGGATTTACAACAATCATTTTTTGCAAAAATATTCAAAGTTTAAAGAGCTTTCAAAAGAGTTTTGTTCTTGGTTTTTGTGCTGAAAAATCTCTCTCATTTCTGAAGTTTTAGTTTCAAAACTCTCTCAAATTCTTTTTCTTTTTCACTTACAATACTAGAGCTTCAATCCTACTCATTGTTCTACAGGGCTTTTGTAAGGGAAAAGAATTTTTCAAAAGAGAGTTTGTGGTCTTTTGATCACCAAGAGAATACTTGTACTTGAGATTGTGGAGTTGGGTACTCCGGTGTGATTGTAACTCTTTGTGAGATTATAGTGGTTAGAAATCCTTCTGGGTGAAGGCGAGGACGTAGAGCTGGGTGCTCGAACCTCGGAAAAATTCTCGGTGTTTGCGTTTGGTTACTTGCTCTTGTTTCTTGCTCTACTTTCATTGCTCTTATTACTTGCTCTCTACATTCATTGCTAAATTCACTTGCTTCATATTCATATTGTCAATCTTATACTCATACAACAAGATTACATTGTGCACCTCAAACTCTTATCTAGAGGAATCACAAGGAAGGAGTTCAGAGCCCTTCACGGGGTATTCGGCTTTTAGTCTTGTTTTGGGTGATTGTTGCATCATAAATTTTTAATTGTGCATTGATTAGCATTATCACCTATTCACCCCCCTCTAGGTGATTTCAATTGGTATCAGAGCTTGGACTCTAGGTTTTGGCTTAACATCCTTAGAGAGATCCTAAAAACTTGCTAATCAACATTCGCTTTCTTTCATTCATTCACTAGTAAACTTGGCCGATAACATCAAAACCCCTCCTAAATTTGATGGACTTAATTTCCCCATTTGAAAGGTTAGGATGACTATTTTTCTACAATCTTTAGGTAGCTTAGCTGCAAAATCCTTGACCAAGCCCTATGTTAGACCCGATAGTGAGGAAAGCACTTGGTCCGACTTTACCTTTAGAGAATATAAGGCTAATTCTAAGGCCAAAATTCCCTTCTAACCGCCTTGAATGAGGATGACCTTACACGGGTTATACATTGCCAATCCGCCTATGAGATTTGGCAATATTTGTTGGTCACACACGAGGGGACATCACAAGTAAAAAGAGCTAAGATAGATCTCTTGAGGTCCCAATATGAAAGTTTCAAAATGATTGATGATGAGTCTATTGATTCCATGATTACAAGGTTTACTAAAATTACCAATGCTCTTTCCTCTTTACGTGATGATATTAGAAATGACCAAAAGGTGTGAAAAGTGATTCGAGCTCTTCCTTCATCATGGGAGATAAAGGCTACCACCTTGAAAGAGTTGAATGACAAGGATGAAATGGATCTCATAAGTCTTATTGGAAACCTTAAGACTAATGAGATGGAAAAGAAGGCAAGAGAAGCAGCGCTCCTCAAAAGAAGAAATCCATAGCATTCAAGTCTTCCTCCACTCTTGATGACGATGAAGAAGATGAAGAAGATGATGAGGAGCTATCCCTCCTTGTAAGAAATGTGAAGAGGATGTACCGCAAGAACAAGCTAAACTTTAGAAAGAAATTGGAAGGGAAAGAGGAGAGAAGAATCATTTGCTACAATTGCCGAAAGCCCAGACACATCATGGCCGATTGCCCGGACTTCAAGAAAAAGGTGACTTCCTCCTTCAAGCAAAAGAGGCCGGTTGAAAAGAATGCTTACAAAGCCACTTGGGATTCGGAAAGCGAGTCCGAAGAGGAGGTGGACACGGCGAATATGTGTTTCATGGCAAACACACCCAAGATAACCACTCAACCTCTTGATGAAGAAGATGAATTAAGTAGAGAAATGCTTGTACATGCTTTTGTTGAACTTTCGGAAAGCTATAATGATAAAAAGGTAGAATGTTCAAAATTGGAAAAAGAAATTATATTTCTCAAAAATCAACTTGCTATTATTTCAAATGAAAAAGATGAAATTTCTTCTAATCTTGTTTCTACTGAAAAAGAATTTAATGCTTACAAAGTTGCTTGTAAAGCAAAATTTCCAAAAATTGTTGAAAAAGAAATTTCTTTGTTAAAAACTAGAATTGTTGATTTTGAAAAGGTTTTGAAGGATTGTGCTTTCAATACTAAGAAACTTGAGGAAATGTTTTCAAAGAAGCACACTTCTCATGTTAAAAATGATAAAACAACTCATGTTAAAAAATTCTCATGCTCATCATGCTCACACTTCACATAACACTCATGTTAAATCCACTCATGCTCACAATTCACATGCTCACAAGTCACACACTCTTGGAAGAGGAGAACGTCTTCATGAACTATCGCTGTCTCACGTAGCTTAGTTATACTTGCTTTGGAATTCACTTGTACACTCAACAACAACAACCAAGGTAAAGTAGAAGAGGAAGACGAAACAAAAGAAAATACAAACATAAAAAGAACTTTTACCTTTATTAATTGCAGAGACAATAGAAGAAAGGAGGAGGGTACATCGTCGGCGTCACTCTCAACTTCAGCCTCTCTCTCTTACTTACATGAATCTTCTTCTACCCTAAATTACATACAAATTACATAACAAGAAAAGAAAAACCTAAACTACAAAGAATTAAAACTAGGCTAAATCCTAATCTGCATTGGCGTCCCATTTTCAACTCAAGTACAGGCCTTTTATAGGCATAAACCCAACAACCAGGATCCCGGGGAGATCGGGGAGCAAACGCTCCCCCTAACTCCCCAAGATTGCCGCGGAAACGCAGCTATTGCCGCGTTTTCGCGGCCAGGGTGTGGCCAGGTGGCCACACCCAGTTGGTGGGTCACCCAGGTTTCTCCTTCTGACTTTATCTGGAGTTGGTTTCTTCGTTTGGGTCCCGGATTCTGACGAAATGGCCTTGGATTCTTGGCTTTAACCGATCGATCCTGAGAGGATTCTTCTCAACCGGTTTCAACCTCTTGATTTTGCCCTGATTTACTTGGTGCGAATTAATTCTGATTTAATTCAGAATTTTGGTGGGCTTTGGTCTCATTTCTCTTCAACTCCTTAATGATTGGGCCTGCAAATAAATCAAACAATTAATTAGGACAATGCAGGCTTTTATTCTATAATAAGTATGGACATATGATATTAAATATGCAATATTAGCGACCAATCACACCCCCATACCTATCTTTTGCTCGTCCTCGAGCAAAACAACTAAAGTATACTAAGGATTATTAGACCACTTTCGCAGGTCGCGCGATTGCACTGAGCATGTGCAACAAGCCGTTAAACCTCTAGGTTCCCCTAGAGGACGAGTTTTGTCTCGTGAGGGTTTTCAACGGATTACACCCACAAAATCCATAAGAAAGAGAAATAAAGAGTTAGTATTTTCGGAAAGCATTTTGAAAGAGAAAAATATTTGAAATATGATTGTAAGATCTAAGCAATCTATAAGTTATAGGAAAGCTGAATTTTTCATTCCTAAACTTAGTCTCTATTCAAAAATTTGTTATCAATCAAAGTAAGGAGTCAAATTGTACTTCTCATCTAGTCTATTACTTTACCCTAAGTCATATGCACCTTGTGAATGTGAAAATTTTGACTAAGGGTTCATTAACTCTAACTCTTATGCCTTACTTATTTTTATATATATACTTTTTTTGTGGTTTTATTCCTTAGTTTTATTAGGCTTTCTAATCTGCCCATATAACGAGCCTTTAATCGATGACTCCCAAACCAAACGGTCTTAGGGCACTAGGTGAGAAAACACCCCAAGGACTTAAGGACTCGAGCAAACAAGGCCACAAAACTAAAGATTTTATTATATGAACCTCTTTTAGGCGTGAATACTCATGCTTTATTAGGCACAAATACCCAGCATAAGTGGATTTTTCTTTTCAAACTTATCTAATCATCTTTCACATAAATACTAAGGCTTGCTTAGGCCAAAGCACCTAGCTAGTCAATAATTAGATTTGTTTGTATATATATATAATTTTTTTTTATAACTTATCTAATCATCTTTCGCATAAATACTAAGGCTTGCTTAGGCAAAGCACCTAGCTAATCAATAATTAGACTTTTTTTTCTTATAAGGCATAAGAATCTTTGTTTTTGAACCCTAAGTGTGTAAGTGCATGAAGTGTGCATATTTCATTAAGGTAAAGATCAAGACTAAATTACTTTGACAAATTATCTTCCTAACTCTATAAATCAAACAAATAATCTTATTTTGACCAAGTATAAGAAATCTTAATTTGGATTTTCCTATTCCTTAAAATTAACTTAATTTCTTACAAAAATAAGTCAAAATATTGTTTCTATTTTCAAAAAGTTTTTTAAAAGTAAAGAAAAATGTTATTTTTTTTTTTAAACAAAAAGAAAAGTTATGTTAGACCCTATGGTTGGAAAAATTATTATTATAAGCCATATCACACAATGTAATACAAACAAAAAGAAAGAAAGAAAACAAATAAACAAACAAGAAAGAAAAAATTCTAACCTAAGTTAGGTAGACCTAGACCTAGACGACTCCTAACTGGTTAGACTGTCCACGGGAGGTTTAATGTAGACCTTGACCACAAGCTAATCAGCCAGGTCAGGGCAAGGTTGGTGGGAGGTTTTTTCGTCAAAAGACGTTCCTTAATTAAATAACCACCAACCTTCGGGCTTTCGGCCCTTAATCCCTTTCCTAGACACTGATTTGGCAAGAGTCAAGTTCTAACACCTTTCCCCCTTAGGATAATCTTTTAATTGAGTCCGAGATGTCCCTAGGGCCAACGTCTACTTATTTTAAGTTAGGCTTGGGTTAGTGAGTGCTTGGATTCTGATTTTTGGGCTAAGGAAGGGTGATTAAATCCCACCTTATCTTGTTATTGGGTTGGTGCCCTTAAAATCAATTAGTGCAAGTGTACAAGATAAATAAGATGCACTCAAAGCGATATAAATCAACCAAGAGATAGTCCTATTCTAGATGCAATACGTACGTACCTTGCTCCAGCACTCTTCAACAGTAAATTAAAGGAATTGAAAAGACACGTGCCTAAGATGCAAACGTCTAATCAATTTTTTAACTTTTTTCAACGAACTTTTTACTGTTGGTTTATTAGCAGGTTATGGTGATGGCATATAGGAAATAAAGTTGCAGGAAGCTATGTTTTTGCAAAGAAAGATACCCTACACAAAACTTGTTAGTAGTCAACTCTTCTTTGCTGCGGATCCGCGGCTTTTGCCATGGAAACGCGGCAATTCAGAGGGCCCTTGGTCTCTGCTTTCTAGAGCAGAGGCCCAAGGCCACTTGTATGTCACTGCAATATTAATTTCCTGCTTTGATTGCCCTGTAACCTGCAACAGAGAAGAAAATTCGTTTAGTTCTAAAAAATTTTCAAAAAAAAATTCAGATATCAATAAAAAACATGTTACCCTCCCCGGCAACGGCGCCAAAATTTGATTGAAGCTCTACCTGCACACAAAATAGGAGATTATAGAACTTAAGAAAGAATATGTGCAAGTGCTCAATTCTTCTGCTATAGCAAGTGGCTATGCGGGTCGTGATCCACAAGGAGGGTTTGCGATGAAAGCTTTACAGTTCTTGATTGAAATCGTTAAGAAAATAAGCGAAAGTTCTTCTCGGTTTTAAAGTTATAAAAATGGAAAAGAAAGTATAGTTAAAGTAAGTAGAAAATGGAAGATGAAGAAGTTGGAAAATTCAGAAAACAAAAGAAAGCGATTATGTACAATGAAGTGGAAAGAAGAATGAAAACGATTTGGAAGAAGTGGTTGGTGATCTAACTAAGAAAGAAAAGAAAGAAAGAAAAGTGAAGAGATACTTACCTAGGTTGAGTGATGACTTACTTGGAAACCTTTTTGCAAGTTCTACCTTTTTGCTTCGGAGGCGTTCAACGCATAGATCATAAGCTCGAGCTCAGTCCCCGTGCACATTATATCGTCAAGCCTAGCAAGAACGAAGTGATGCGGATCTTGGAAGAGGAGAACGTCTTCATGAACTATTGCTGGCTCTCACGTAGCTTAGTTATACTTGCTTTGGAATTCACTTGTACACTCAACAACAACAACCAAGGTAAAGTAGAAGAGGAAGACGAAACAAAAGAAAATACAAACATAAAAAGAACTTTTACCTTTATTAATTGCAGAGACAATGGAAGAAAGGAGGAGGGTACATCGTTGGTGTCACTCTCAACTTCAGCCTCTCTCTCTTACTTACATGAATCTTCTTCTACCCTAAGTTACATACAAATTACATAACAAGAAAAGAGAAACCTAAACTACAAAGAATTAAACTAGGCTAAATCCTAATCTGCATTGGCGTCCCATTTTCAGCGCAAGTACAGGCCTTTTATAGGCATAAACCCAACAACCAGGATCCCGGGGAGATCGGGGAGCAAACGCTCCCCCTAACTCCCCAAGATTGCCGCGAAAATGCAGCTATTGCCGCGTTTCTGCGGCCAGGGTGTGGCCAGGTGGCCACACCCTGTTGGTGGGTCACCCAGGTTTCTCCTTCTGACTTTATCTGGAGTTGGTTTCTTCGTTTGGGTCCCGGATTCTGACGAAATGGCCTTGGATTCTTGGCTTTAACCGATCGATCCTGAGAGGATTCTTCTCAACCGTTTCAACCTCTTGATTTTGCCCTGATTTACTTGGTGCGAATTAATTCTGATTTAATTCAGAATTTTGGTGGGCTTTGGGCTCATTTCTCTTCAACTCCTTAAAGATTGGGCCTGCAAATAAATCAAACAATTAATTAGGACAAAGCAGGCTATTATTCTATAATAAGTATGGACATATGATATTAAATATGCAATATTAGCGACCAATCACACACTCACTATGCATTTAAATATGATAGTGTTTATAGATGTACTTATTGTGGTAAGAATGGACATTTAGCTAAGTTTTGTTATGACCAAATTAATAGAACAAATAATCTTGTATGGGTTCATGACACTAACTCTTTAGGACCCAAGAAAATATGGGTACCAAAATCAAGTCCTAAATTATTTACTGTAGGTAGACACCAAGGCTCCAAGACGTAAGGAGCGGTGGTACCTTGATAGTGGTTGTTCAAGACACATGACATGAGATATCAACAACTTTACAACCCTATCAAGGTACGTTGAAGGTGACACCGTCACCTTCGGAGATGACTCAAAGGGCACTATCATTGGTATAGGCAACATTCAAATTAGTGCATCTCCTATTATAGAAAATGTTGTTCTTGTTGATGGACTTAAACATAATTTGCTTAGTATAAGTCAACTTTGTGATCGTGATCTTAAAGTTGTTTTTGATGATACTTCTTGCAAAATTTTTGATTGTAAAACCAATGATTGTATTCTCACCGGATTTCGTGATAATAATGTTTATATCATAGACATGCTTAATTTTGATTGTTCCACTAAATACTTGAATGCTTTTGATGAAAATTCTTGGCTTTGGCATAGAAGATTAGGACATGCATCTTTTGATCATCTTACTAGGATTAATTCTAAGGAATTGGTGAAGGGTATTCCTTACTTGAAGTTTGAGAAAGACCGCATTTGTGGTGCGTGCCAACTTGGGAAATAAACCAAGTCTTTCTTCAAACCATTCAAGGATATCATGTCAACTAGGCCATTAGAATTAATTCATATGGATCTTTTTGCACCAACTAAAACTAAAAGTTTAAATGGTAGTAGATATGCATTTGTTTTAGTTGATGATTTTTCCCGTTTCACTTGGGTTTTCTTTTGGAACACAAAGATCAAACTTTTTCACATTTTAAGATTTTTCGAAAAAGGGTTGAAAAAGAAAAAGGTTTTTCGATTTTGAAAATAAGAAGTGGTAGAGGTGGTGAGTTTGTTAACCAACTCTTCATGACTTATTGTGATGAAAAGGGAATCGAGCATGAAATGTCATGTCCTAGAACTCCACAACAAAATGGAGTTGTAGAAAGAAAGAATAGAACACTTCAAGAGATGGTTAGGACTATGATAAGTGAATATGACCTCCCTCAATATCTATGGGCCGAGGCCGTAAACACCGCATGCTACATATCAAATCGTATTTATTTGTATAAAAATTCTTCCAAAACATCTTTTGAAATGTATCATTCTAGAAAACCAAATGTTTCATATTTCAAAGTTTTTAGATGCAAGTGTTTTGTTTTGAATACTAAAGATAACTTGGGTATTTGATGCTAAGGCCTATGAAGCTATATTTGTTGGATATTCTACTACTAACAAAGCTTATAGAATATTCAATAGATCTTCTCTTACCATTGAAGAATCCATGCATGTTAAATTTGAAGAATCTAATGTGGTTGTTGAGAAATGTTGTAGAGATTGACCCATTAGGTGATGAAATGGAGAGACTATCCTTGAAGGACTCACCCGCTCAAGAAGAAAAGCAAGAACCCATTGGTGATATTCAAAAGGATATGGAGGAAAGCTCTCAACCACTTCCTAAAGATTGGAGATACACTACAAATCATCCCAAGGATCTCATCGTAGGTGATGTATCTAAAGGGGTAACAACTTGCTCCAAACTCCATGACTTGTGTGGTAACTTTGCTTTCATTTCTCATTTTGAACCCAAAAACATCCTCGAAGCCGAGGGGGACTCATATTGGTTGCTAGCCATGCAAGAGGAACTCAATCTATTTGAGCGTAACCAAGTTTGGCACCTTGTTCCTAGGCCTCACGATAGACCAATAATTGGTACTAAGTGGATCTTTAGAAACAAGATGGATGAGTCCGGAAATGTCATTAGGAATAAAGCTAGGTTAGTGGCCCAAGGTTACACTCAAGTTGAGGGAATTGACTTTGAGGAGACCTTTGCAATCGTAGCACGGCTTGAAGCCATACGGATGACACTAGCTTTTGCATCTTTTAAAAATTTTAAACTTTTTCAAATGGATGTAAAAAGTGAATTTTTAAATGGTTTTATAAATGAAGAAGTTTATGTTGAACAACCTCCCGGTTTTATTGATCATGTTCATCCTAATTTTGTTTTTAAACTTGATAAAGCTTTGTATGGATTGAAACAAGCTCCAAGAGCTTGGTATGAAAGGCTTTCTAGTTTTCTCATTTCAAATGATTTTGTTAAAGGCAAAGTAGACACAACATTATTCACTAAGCATGTTGATGGTGACATTTTGATTGTGCAAATTTATGTTGATGATATAATTTTTGGTTCTACTAATGAGTTTCTTTGCAAGGAGTTTGAAAAGGTTATGCAATGTGAGTTTGAAATGTCTTCAATGGGTGAATTGAACTTCTTTCTTGGACTCCAAATCAAGCAATTGCAAGATGGGATATTCATATGTCAAGCCAAGTACGCAAAGGAACTTGTAAAGAAATTTGGACTTGAAGGCTCAAAAGTTTGCAACACTCCCATGGCAAGTACAACCAAGCTTGATAAGGATGACCAAGGTAAAAGTGTTGATATTAAGTTATATAGAAGCATGATAGGTAGTTTGTTGTATCTAACGGCAAGTAGGCCGGATTTAATGTTTAGTGTGTGTCTTTGTGCTAGATTTCAATCGTGTCCTAAAGAGTCTCATCTTATTGCGATAAAACGCATCATTCGTTATATTAAGGGCACAATTGGAATGGGTCTATGGTATCCGAAAATCGGAGATTTCTCAATGACGAGTTATTCGGATGCAGACTATGCGGGTTGTAGAGTGGATAGAAAGAGCACTAGTGGGACATGTCAATTTCTTGGTAATTGTCTTTTTTCATGGTCCTCTAAGAAACAAAATTTGGTAGCCCTCTCAACCGCCGAGGCGGAGTATGTTGCCGCGGGGGCTTGTTGTGCACAAGTCCTTTGGATGAAACATACTCTCCTTGATTATGACTTGCATTATGACCATATAAAAGATTTTGTGATAATACTAGTACTATTTATATGACAAAGAATGCAAATCAACATAGTAAGACCAAGCACATTGAGATTAGGTATCACTTTCTTAGAGATCATTTTGAGAAAGGAGATATAAAGATTGATTATGTTTCTATGGATTTGCAACTTGCCGATATTTTCACTAAACCACTTGATATTAATAGATTTTCCTTTATATGTGGTGAACTTAATGTTTGTGTTATTGACTAAAAATGTTTCTTTATCCTTTTTTTGATGTATGACAAAAAGGGGGAGAAAATGTGTTTCTTGTGTTTTTGTTTATGAGATCTAAAACATGAGATATTTGATTTTTGTTTGTTTGTCTTGTATTTTTAGTCTCATTTTTTTGTTATTCAAGATTTCAAATTATTGATCTTTATGGTTTTATGGTTTTTGCTATTCATAGTTTTTTCCCTTGTTTATAGCATAATTTTAGGGGAGCTTTAGCTCTCTCTTTTAATCTTTTTTGATATAGCCTTTTTGTTTTGTCATCATCAAAAAGGGGAGATTGTTGGCCCAAGAGGTTACACTCTCCATTTGTTTAGAGTTTTGATGATAACAAAACACTTAGGAGCTATATTGTACTAATTAGTTTGTTCAAGATAAGTTTCAGGTTAGTACCATGTTTGGAGGCCATTGCTTAGCTTTTGCAAGAAATTCTAGGTTCATGGAGCAAATAAGGCATATGGCACAACAAGGAAGGAACATAGAAGAAAAGGCTCTATCAAGGCATTGCAAGGCTCAAGACTTCAAGAGACTTCATTAGATTTGTTTCTAGTTTTATAGTTTTGTTAAAGAATAGTGAATAGGTTTGAAGCTCTATATTTCAACACACACGTTTTTTGCGCACATGTCATTTCTAAAAATATTTCCTATAAATATATACAAAATACTCTTATATAAATCCTTTTTTATTATAAACTCAATTTTGTGTATTATACATAGTTTAAATCAAAACTATTTTGTTAAACTTCAAAATCTCCTCAAAATTCTGTTTTAATTTAGGTTTTTGGCCTGAGCCGGTCGACCGACCGGTCGACCAACACTAGGTCAGGTCAGATCGGCTGACCGACCCGGTCGACCGAACTTCTGACCGTTAGGGTGCGTGCATGTGTGCACGTTTCCCGTCGACCGCCCGGTCGACCGGACACTGTCGGTCGACTGACCTTCGACCGAAACCTGATTGACTATAAAACATCAACTCTCTGTTTGTTTCGGGCGACCGGGCGATCGACCGAGAGCCGCAATGGCTCTTTTGTTTTCGAACTACGGTCGACCGGCCGGTCGACCGGTAGTGGGTTTTCTGCCATAATGGCTAGATTTTTTAAACATGTTTATATTTGTCTTTTTCCTCTCTAAACGAGTTTAAATGATATTTTCTGGATCAAATACTTCCTAATTGCTATTTAGTGGGTTTACTCTTTTATCCCTAGCCCTATCCTATAAATAGGGGTGATTAGGGTTGTGGGATTTACAACAATCATTTTTTGCAAAAATATTCAAAGTTTAAAGAGTTTTCAAAAGAGTTTTGTTCTTGGTTTTTGTGATGAAAAATCTCTCTCATTTCTG
This sequence comes from Agave tequilana, assembly GCA_038442645.1. Taxonomy (NCBI): domain Eukaryota; kingdom Viridiplantae; phylum Streptophyta; class Magnoliopsida; order Asparagales; family Asparagaceae; genus Agave; species Agave tequilana. The sequence continues at coordinate 58,271 of JAVJIF010004932.1, forward strand.
AAGTTTTAGTTTCAAAACTTTCTCAAATTCTTTTTCTTTTTCACTTACAATACTAGAGCTTCAATCCTACTCATTGTTCTACAGGGCTTTTGTAAGGGAAAAGAATTTTTCAAAAGAGAGTTTGTGGTCTTTCGATCACCAAGAGAATACTTGTACTTGAGATTGTGGAGTTGGGTACTCCGGTGTGATTGTAACTCTTTGTGAGATTATAGTGGTTAGAAATCCTTCTGGGTGAAGGCGGGGACGTAGAGCTGGGTGCTCGAACCTCGAAAAAATTCTCGGTGTTTGTGTTTGGTTTACTTGCTCTTGTTTCTTGCTCTACTTTCATTGCTCTTATTACTTGCTCTCTACATTCATTGCTATATTCACTTGTTTCATATTCATATTGTCAATCTTATACTCATACAATAAGATTGTATTGTGCACCTCAAACTCTTATCTAGAGGAATCACGAGGAAGGAGTTCAGAGTCCTTTACGGTGTATTCGGCTTCTAGTCTTGTTTTGGGTGATTGTTGCATCATAAATTTTTAATTGTGCATTGATTAGCATTATTACCTATTCACCCCTCTCTAGGTGATTTCAGAGCACACTTGCTCTACGTCCCCGCCTTCAACACTTGAAGGATTTCCACTAAAATCGATCCCACCGGATCACTCGATGCCATAACACCTACAAGGCGAGTTCACACTTGAACTCCTTGGACTCTCTAGTCCCGTACACACTGCAAGCCCACAAGCTCGCCGAGGCCGCACCTCAAACACCGAGTCCACACAAGAACTCGAAAACCCACGAACACACTTGTACGCATCCTCAAAGTACAAAGATGAAACTTTGGTGATCACAACTCTTTGATCACCTAAAATCCTCTCACAACAAATCCCTATAGGTAGATATAGCAATGGATGGCTCAAGTGTTGTGTGAGAAAACAAGGATTGAAATGGTGGAAGAAAACTCAAGAAAATCACTTTTAAAACACTCTAGTTAAACTCCCCTTTTGATTGAAAATATTTGCTCTCAAATAAGTGGAGAAAACTTCTTAATGGAGTTGGAAAAACTAGCTCAAAACCCACTTAAAAATCTTGTATAAAACAGCCACCAAAAGCCCCAATTTATAGAGTTAGAAAAACTAGTCATTGGAGCCAGGTTGGCCTGACGGTCGACCGCTCGGTCGACCGCCAACGTCAGATTTCTGACCGTTGGGGCAGCGGTCGACCGGTCTGTCGACCGAGACCCTGGAACAGAGAGCAGATCTCTCTGTCGGTCGACCAGCCCGGTCGACCAGGGCTTTCTAGAGAGCAGAGCTCTCTGGCGGTCGACCGTTCCGGTCGACTGGCCCTCCAGCAAAGGCTGGCATGCATGTCTGTGCACGTCGGTCAACCGGCGCGGTCGACCAACTTCAAGCTTTGGTCGACCGACTCGGTCGACCGGCTGAAGCCAGGACAAGAATTCTGGGATTAAAAACTTGGTTATTTTTGACTCAATAAAATCCCATAAAATCATAAAAAATCTACAAAAATAGTTTTAACATTATACTTTGATAATCAAACATGCTTGAGCAAAATCAAGATATGTTACAAATAATTTGAACTATTTTTGTAACTTAGAAAATTTGGCTCAAAACAAAAACTGTATTTTTCAAATTGGTTTTTCCAAAACTTCTCCAAATACAAAAACAAGATATTTTAAACTTCTTTAAAGCATAGTATGTATGGATATGATCCATTACACATACATGGTGAAATATCTATGTTTTTGACATTAAGCTCTATATTTGGTTTTGGTTAAATACATGTAACTTTGAATACCAAAAACCAAAACGGTATTTTTCAAAAGAAAACTCTTTTGTATTTTTTCAAAATAAAAATTCTTTTATGAAAACTCATCTAAATCAAGAGAGTGTGTGTATATGGTATACTTGAGCAATCCACCAACTATTCTATCCTTTACATTTTAATCTAAAACAAAATCTTATAAAACCAACCTAGACACAAGTCTTGATCTTGAAGTCTTCACTTGTAGTCTTCTCATCTTCTTGACTTGGTCCAAACATGATCCATAGAGCTAGACTCCTCTTGAGTACTTGATGTGGTCTTGATGCACAAGCTCTTGAATCAAACCGTGTTAGCTCCAAACTTGACTTTAAATCCTTTGTTGAAGCTACACACCTACTAAGATCTTGATCACAAATCTGAAACTAAATAAACACAAGATCATTAGTACCATAACTACATGAGTTGATCATCATCAAAACTAGAGTGATAGGCCTTTGGGCCAACAATCTCCCCCTTTTTGATGATGACAAAACTCATGAAGTTATATATGCATGGATTTGTTGGCCCAGAGGCCTTCCACTCTAGTTTTGATGATGATTAACTCATGTAGTTATGTTTACTAATAATCTTGTGATTTTAGTTTCAGATCATTTAGCAAGATATTAGTTGGTGATTGCTTCAACAAAATGAGTTTTGAAGCCTTCACATGGTGATTCCAGAGCCCGATCATCAAGATCATACCTTGCACTCGTCGGAGTCTCGCTCGTGGATCACGTTTTGGATCGGGTCGACTTGAAGATGGAAGATCGTCAAGAAGACTTAGGTATCCATAGTTTAGTTTAGTTTATTTTAGATCCATGTGTAAAGATAAGAATAGTTGATATGCTCAAGTGCACAATACACATACACGTTTTGGTTTTGATATTGGTTTTTCAGTTTTGGTTTAACCAATATTTGTTTTCATGAATAGTTGATCAAAACAAGTTTAATTGGTTTATGTATAGTAGTTTCATTCTATACATGCATGCTTAAACTTCTTAGACAAACTTATTTTGACTAGCCTACTTATATATTGAAAAATCAAAGTTTGATAAAATATAAGTTTTGGTTTTTGATAAAATTTGCAAGACACAAAAAGAGTTCAAATGTTTGATATTTGTCTTGAAATTTTTATTACAAGTTTATATTTCAATAAAATGTTTAAACAAGTTTTATGAAATTTTTAGAAAAGATAAAAGATGTTTCAAAATATTTTTACCCAGTTTCTGACCCAGAACTAGCTGACAGGCCAGGTCGGTTGACCGCTCGGTCGACCGCACCAAGGGCCGGTCGACCGTGCGGTCAACCGACGTGCACAGAGCTGTGCACGTCTGGCAGCACAGTGGGCCAGTCGACCGACCGGTCGACCGGACCAGAGAGCCTTGCTCTCTGTATCTGGGCGGTCGACCGGGCGGTCGACCGGGTTGCCCAACGGTCATAAATATGACCGTTGGCGGTCGACCGGCCGGTCGACCGCAAGCCTGTCAGGCTGACAGATTAGCCTAACGGTTAGTTTTCTTTTGGGGCTATATATACCCCATTTCTTGGGGGTTTTGTATAAGATTTTGAAGAGCAAAAATTCCTACTTTTCTGAAGTGTTTTTAAAGTTTTAAAATGTGTTTTAGAGCTTCAAAGATTTCATCTTTATTATTTTTTAAGGGTTTTGGAAAATCAAAGAAAACTAGGTTTTTGGGATATTATTTGGATTTTCATTTCTATCATCTACAAGAGGTTTCCCAAGTAGTTTTTCTTTGTTATTTGCTTTCCAAAAACACCTTGATATCCACTTGAGTTATATCATTCTATCCTAATCTATTTAGGATCTTTGTTTTGTGGAAAAGAGATTGTTTGAGGTTGATTGAGCCTCCAAGTTGTAAACCCTCCTTGACTTGTTGTATCCCTCTTTGGTAGAGGTTGATCGGAGTGGTGTTTGCTCCCTCTAGTGAGAGTTGGAGTTTAGTTTGTATCCCTCTTCGGTAGAGGTGATTGTGGTTGTTTGGCTACGGCCTACCCCTCGGTTGTGAGGTGGTGTTTGAGAGAGGAGTTCGGTACTCCCTTGTTGTAAAAAATCCTCCTCGGTGGAGGTTCCCTCGGTGGGAGTCCTCGGTGGACAAGATAGTGGATTAGAAATCCTTCTCGGTGAAGGCTGGGACGTAGAGCTAGGGGCTCGAACCTCGAAACATATCTTTGTGTTTGCGTTTGATCCATTGTCTCTCTAACTCTCTCTCTCTCTTTATTTGCGCAAAGCATCATTCTTAGCATATTATCATATTTGCTTGTGTTGTGCCTTGCATCTTTCATATTGTTCATCTTTTTATGCTTGGCTTGCTTGTGTGTGCCTCACTTATACTTAACCACAAGAGCTTCATATAGCACCTCAACCCTTATCTAGTGGAATCGAGAGGAGTTAGTCCAGAGCCCTTCACGGGGAATTCGGCTACACTTGTTGGTTGTATTAAGTGTGTTGCAAATTGTTTTTAGCTTCTGCATTCTTCCGCATTTAGTTTCTAGATTAGCCATATCACCTATTCACACCCCTCTAGGTGATTTCAATTGGTATCAGAGCCTACGCTCCTAATACTTTAGGTTTAATAACCTAGGAGTGAGATCCTTGTTTGCTAATCTTCCATTTGCATTTGCACATTTGTTTGCTTGCACACATATAGTTTGGACCCATGGACTTCATGACCCCACCTATGTTTGATTCTTCCAACATTGTTGTTTGGAAGACTAAGATGTCCATCTACTTACAAACCCTAGGATATAAGGTTCACCTTGCCATTACCAAGGAATCCTACCTTAGTGATAGCAAGCATATAGGGGCCAATGCACAAGCCCTTGAGGCTATTAGAAGTACACTTCCTAAAGATTATCTTATGCGTGTTTCTAACCTTGATTCCGCCTTTGCAGTGTGGAACAAGATTCAAATGCCAATCCAACAAGAGGAGGAGTCTAGTGGAGAATCCGATTCACAATGCTTCATGATCCAAGGGAATGACTCCCTTGAGGTACAATCGGAAACTCAACTAGATAGTTTTGATTCTAGTTCTTCATGTGATGATCATATTGATGCCCATGCTTTGAATGAAGAACTTTCTATTGTGTGTGAAAAATTGATTGAAAAATATAAAGTTTTGAAAAAGAAGACATTTGCTTTAACTAAAGAAAATGAAAAATTGTCTTCTAAACTTGACAAGGTTTTGCAAGAGAAGGTTGAGGTCTATAATGAAAGGGATTCATTGAGATCTCAACTTGATCTTGCACTAAAAGAAAATAATTTTTTGAAAAATAAAAATGATTGTGATAATGTGTTGAAGAAAAATAAGTTTTTATCTTCAAAAGTTGATTTTGTTATAAAAGAGAATGTTGCTTTGAAAAATAAAATAATTCCATTTCAAATGATTTAAATGTTTGTTTAAAGAAAATGTTTCTTTGCAAAATAAGATTAATGCACATGTTTACCATGCTAGGGTTGTATCTCACACTTCACCTATTGCATGTTCCACTTCTTCCTTGATTGAAAATGATATAAATTTAATTAAGAAGAAAATGGATTGTTTGGGCTCCACTATGAGCCAATGTGCCATGAACCATACACGCTTGGAAACTTTGTTTCGAAAGAAACAAGTTCCATCTATTATTCATGCACACCCCCCACGGTACACACATGCTCCTCACGGACACAATCATCACTTGTATGCTCATGTGTACACTTGTACACATTGTGGACGTAAGGGCCACCTTGCTAAATTTTGTTTTGATAGAATACATGTTTCAAATTTAGTAAATAAATTTGTTTGGGTTAGAGAAGGTACTAACCCCCATGGACCCAAAAAGTTGTGGGTACCAAAGACCACCCCTCTTATGTTTGATGTAGATGTGGGCTCTCACATGACGTGAGAGTAGAGGTACCTTGGAGTGGATGCGTTCCGAGCTTAAAGGAAACAATTTGGATGTATCACTTTCAAGGGATGTTTGGTGGGAGGACCACCTTGTTTTGGAGACTAGAGTGGTGCCTTCATCGGTTTTGGTATAAATCTCTAACTCCTTATTTATTGTTTACATGCTTTTCATATTTTGTTTATAGCATGTTTTGGATGTTTATAGATTATTATGAAAATGCCATGATTATTAGACTCTTGACATACATGTATAGTATTTGAGACACTCATGTTTAATATGGACTATTATTTTGTGTTCTCACCATTTGTTTAGCTATCATGTTTATCATAGGTTTAATAACATGTGAATTTTCTTAATAATCATGTTTATGTTTCTTCATGTTTATTCATATCTTGTTTTATGCTTCATGTTTTGAATAGATGTTTAAATGTTAGTTTTCATTAAGACTAGGTATATATTGGTGCATATAGTGGGCCACAAATAAATCTATATATGTTTGAGCTTGAATGCTTATTTGAACCCATTAGATGTGCTAGTATAGTCTAGTTTTGATGATCCATGCATTTTAAACTTGTATTCCCATTTTTGGATTTGTTTCATATTTTAGTGTTTATGTTTAACTTCATGTATATGTCTATTTTATCCAAACTATTGTTTAAACATATACATACTTTTGAGCCACGTGCCTTCATGCATATATCTTTGTGGACTCGTTGTGTTTGGATATGTATGTATACTTTAGTTTATATAAGACATACATATACCCTGAAGATTAAATAGTTTTGATGATTTTCATGCTTTCATGTTTCAAGGAATATTGAGCTTATTGTCCATCTTTCATGATTATGATCTTCACATCTTATTTGTACACTCACATTTATTGTTTACTCATGTTTTGTTTTCATGAGTCATATTTATGCTTCATTGCCTTAGAGTGTTGACTATCTTGTGAATTTCATGTTTTATGAAAAACATTCCTTGCTTGAAGGATTTCGTACTAGTTTACAAATTTTTCATATAACTAGTTACGGTATTCTTCGTTATGGTAGAAGTTTTCAAACTAACTTTATTTTTCAATCCTATTTTTGAAAACCCCTACCTTCTAAGGGTGGTTGGATGGGAGATCATGCTCATGTATGCTTTATAGTGAAAATCATTTTAAAACTTGAACATGATTGGGAGGAAAGGTTATATGAGTTATATTTTGATATTATTGTTGTTTCAATTGGTATCATTGGATTCTTTCAATTGGTATCAATTTTGACCTTTCTTGTATACTCATATATGTTTGTATGTATGTGTGTTTTTTCAATTCCAATAGTATCAATTTCAATTGGTATCTACTTTTCATACATATATATGTTTTATTTGTGCTTATTATATCCCTATATCTTTAAGCACAAATTTTGTTTATGCTAAAGCTTGAGTTTTGACTTTGTTTCAATTGATTCAATTTTCAATTGGTATCTTATTTCGAGGCTACGCATTGTTTTAGTTGGTATTTCATAAAGGGGGAGAAAATTTGTTTTTGTATTTCAATGGGTATTTGATTTCCACTCCCTTGCTTTATGATAGAAAATATTGAATTTCCATTTTGGTATCATTTGCTTTTAAAGAATAATAATTTCAATTGGTATCAAGATTTATGTTTAGGAATTCAATGTTTATAATGTTTAAATTTCTATTGATATCAAGATGTACTACTTTGACACATTATTAATTGGTATCAAATTTATTTTATTGAGAAAATTCAAAATGTTTTAAAGAAATGTTAAAAATGTTTTGATGTGATTGTATATATGCAAGGAGAGCTTAACATCTCTTCTACATAAAGATTCATGTTGAGTGTATCTTATATTGAGGAGCTTGACAACTCTTCTTTATGTGATACACGTGTATAAGGGGAGCTTCACATCTCCTCTTATGCATTGCATAGTGTATGTTATGTCAATTAGGGCTTGTCATCCCTCCTTCATGTAATATATATATGTAGGGAAGCTTCACATCTTCCTCTTCATGAATGTATATCGCATATACCATTTGTTGATTGATTTATGTTCACTTTCAATTGGTATCAAGAGGCTACCTTGACATATTTTTAATTGATATCTTAATTGCTTGTAACCCCTTATTGATATTTTTTTTGTTTTAGACAAAAGGGGGAGAACATTGTTTTTATTGTTTTGACCACTTTATTGATGATTGACAAAAAGAGGGAGAATTATTTGAGAGTTTTATATATGCATATTTATGGTTTTGCATATATTAAGTTTAATTGGTATCTAGAGCATGTTTACATGTTTACATGTTTGGTTTTTGTTTGAAAATTTCATTGGTATCTAGAGCCTTTTATTGTTTATGCATATCTATGCATTCATGTTTAAGAGCCTTCATTGCATATTTATGTTTATTTGTTTATGCATGAGTTAAGGGGGAGCTTCTTTGAAGCTTAACTTTAATCCATGCATATATAACTCCATGAGTTTTGTCATCATCAAAAAGGGGGAGATTGTTGGCCCAGAGGCCTTCCACTCTAGTTTTGATGATGATTAACTCATGTAGTTATGTTTACTAATAATCTTGTGATTTTAATTTCAGATCATTTAGTAAGATATTAGTTGGTGATTGCTTCAACAAAATGTGTTTTGAAGCCTTCACATGGTGATTCCAGAGCCCGAGCATCAAGATCATACCTTGCACTCGTCGGAGTCTCGCTCGTGGATCACGTTTTGGATCGGGTCGACTTGAAGATGGAAGATCGTCAAGAAGACTTAGGTATCAATAGTTTAGTTTAGTTTGCTTTATATCCATGTGTAAAGATAAGAATAGTTGATATGCTCAAGTGCACAATACACATACACGTTTTGGTTTTGATATTGGTTTTTCAGTTTTGGTTTAACCAATATTTGTTTTCATGAATAGTTGATCAAAACAAATTTAATTGGTTTATGTATTGTAGTTTCATTCTATACATGCATGCTTAAACTTCTTAGACAAACTTATTTTGACTAGCCTATTCATGTATTGAAAAATCAAAGTTTGATAAAATACAAGTTTTGGTTTTGATAAAATTTGCAAGACACAAAAAGAGTTCAAATGTTTGATATTTGTCTTGAAATTTTTATTACAAGTTTATATTTCAATATAAAATGTATAAACAAGTTTTATGGAATTTTTAAAAAAGATAAAAGATTTTTCAAAATATTTTTACCCAGTTTCTGACCCAGAACTGGCTGACAGGCCAGGTCGGTCGACCGCTCGGTCGACCGCACCAAGGGCCGGTCGACCGTGCGGTCGACCGACGTGCACAGAGCTGTGCACGTCTGGCAGCATAGTGGGCCGGTCGACCGACCGGTCGACCGGACCAGAGAGCCTTGCTCTCTGTATCTGGGCCCGGTTGCCCAACGGTCATAAATATGACCGTTGGCGGTCGACCGGCCGGTCGACCGTAAGCCTGTCAGGCTGACAGATGAGCCTAACGGCTAGTTTTCTTTTGGGGCTATATATACCCCATTTCTTGGGGGTTTTGTATAAGATTTTGAAGAGCAAAAATTCCTACTTTTCTGAAGTGTTTTTAAAGTTTTATAAAGTATTTTAGAGCTTCAAAGATTTCATCTTTATTGTTTTTCAAGGGTTTTGGAAAATCAAAGAAAACTAGGCTTTTGGGATATTGTTTGGATTTTCATTTCTATCATCTACAAGAGGTTTCCCAAGTAGTTTTTCTTTGTTATTTGCTTTCCAAAACACCTTGATATCCACTTGAGCTATATCATTCTATCCTAATCTATTTAGGATCTTTGTTTTGTGGAAAAGAGATTGTTTGAGGTTGATTGAGCCTCCAAGTTGTAAACCCTCCTTGACTTGTTGTATCCCTCTTTGGTAGAGGTTGATCGGAGTGGTGTTTGCTCCCTCTAGTGAGAGTTGGAGTTTGGTTTGTATCCCTCTTCGGTAGAGGTGATTGTGGCTGTTTGGCTACGGGCCTACCCCTCGGTTGTGAGGTGGTGTTTGAGAGAGGAGTTCGGTACTCCCTTGTTGTAAAAAATCCTCCTCGGTGGAGGTTCCCTCGGTGGGAGTCCTCGGTGGACAAGATAGTGGATTAGAAATCCTTCTCGGTGAAGGCGGGGACGTAGAGCTAGGGGCTCGAACCTCGAAACATATCTTTGTGTTTGCGTTTGATCCATTGTCTCTCTAACTCTCTCTCTCTTTTATTTGTGCAAAGCATCATTCTTAGCATCATATCATATTTGCTTGTGTTGTGCCTTGCATCTTTCATATTGTTCATCTTTTTATGCTTGGCTTGCTTGTGTGTGCCTCACTTATACTTAACCACAAGAGCTTCATACAGCACCTCAATCCTTATCTAGGGGAATCAAGAGGAGTTAGTCCAGAGCCCTTCACGGGGAATTCGGCTACACTTGTTGGTTGTATTAAGTGTGTTGCAAATTATTTTTAGCTTCTGCATTTAGTTTCTAGATTAGCCATATCACCTATTCACCTAGAGGGCCCCCCTCTAGGTGATTTCAGGATTAAAGTAAAGCTTCAAGGAAGCTCCCCCTTAACTCATGCATAGCAATAAAAATTAAGATTTGACAATGAAGCACATAAACTACCTAAACATGTATGCAAAAATACGGAGATAAAACTGTAAATTCACCTAGAGGGGGGGTGAATAGGTGATGGCTAATCTAATGGTCACTTAATGCGGAAGTAAAAACTATTATGACCTAAACAAACTATTTAAACTAAACACCACGTATAACACAAGAGTGTTGCCGAATTCCCCGTGAAGGGCTCTGGACAAACTCCTCTAGATTCCCCTTGATAAGGGTTGAGGTGCCGCGTTGGCTCTCTTGGTTGAATACAAGTGTTAGCAAACAAACCCAAGCAAGTATATCAATATGAGCTCACAAGTATATCAAGCATATAAAAATTAACACAATAATAGCATGCAAGATATAAACAAGAGATAAAGAGAGAGAGAGAGAGAGAGAGAGAGCAATCGCAAACACAAGGGATTTGTTTCGAGGTTCGAGCACACTTGCTCTACATCCCCCCCTTCGACATACGAAGGATTTCCACTATAATCGATCCCAATGGATCACCCGGTGCCGCAACACCTACAAGCTCTCGGACTCTCTAGCCCGTACACACTGCAAGCCCCACAAGCTTGCCGAGGCTGCACCTCAAACAAAGAGTTCGCACCCGAACTCAAAACAACCGCGAACGCACTCGTCCGCCTCCTCAATAAACAAGTAAAGACCTCTTGGTGATCTAAACACTTTGATCACCAATAAAAGCTCTCACTACAACACTCCTATAGAATGAATAATCAATGGATAGCTCATGTGTTTGTGTGAGAAAAATAAGGAAAGAGATGGTGGAGGAAAACTCAAAGAATCTCTTTTAACACTCTTGATGAAATCTTCCCTTTTGATAGGAAATATTTGCTCTCAAATTTGTGGAGAAAAACCTCTGAAAAGGATTGAAAAAACTGGCTCAAAAATATTCTCCAAATCTTGGTGAAAACAATGCCCAAACCCCCAAATTTATAGGCTCAAAAAAACTAGCCGTTGGGGTTCTGTCAGGCCTGTCGGTCGACCGTCCGGCCGACCGGCCAACGGTCATATTTCAGACCGTTTGAGCCATCGGTCGACCGGGCGGTCGACCGAGCCAGGATACAGAGAGCAATCTCTCTGTCTGGTCGACCGCACGGTCGGCCGGGGCCTTTCCAGAGAGCAGAGCTCTCTGGACGGTCGACCGGGTCGGTCGGCCGGCCATCCTGCAGAGTTGGCGTGCACGTCTGTGCACGTCGGTCGACCGAGTCGGTCGACCGACTTCAGCCCTAGTCGACTTGGTCGGTCGACTAGTCGACTTGCTGAAGCCAGGAACAAAAAATCTAGGGATTAAAACTTGGTCTTTTTGGCTCACTTAAAATCCCATAAAATACTGAAAAATATACAAAAATAGTTTTGATGTAATACTTTGATAAACAAACATGCTTGCACAAAATCAAGGCATGTTAAAAATGTTTTGAACTATTTTTGTAACTTGGAAAAATTGGCTCAAATGAAAACTAGTATTTTTCTAAAACTTGTTTTCCAAATTTCTTCATGATACAAAACAAGATATTTTGAATTCATTAAAGCATAGTGTGTATGGATATGATCCACTACACAAATAAGATATCTATTTTTTTGACATTAAGCTCTAAACTTGGTTTTGGATAAAAGACATGCATATAAGAAATTTCAAAAACCAAAAAGTATTTTTCCAAAGTAAAAATCTTTTGTAAAATCAAAACTATCAAGAGTGTGTGTGTATATGTATACTTGAGCAATCCACCAGATACTCTATCCTTTACATCTTAACTAAAACAAAATCTTACTAAAAACAAACCTAGACACAAGTCTTCATCTTCTTGACTTAGTCCAAACACCGTGCTAGCTCCAAAACTTGACATCAAATCCTTTGTTGAAGCTATGCACCTACTAAGATCATGATAACAAATCTGTCACTAATTAAACACAAGATCATTAGTACTATAACTACATGAGTTGATCATCATCAAAACTAGAGTGATGGGCCTTTGGGCCAACAATCTCCCCCTTTTTGATGATGACAAAACTCATGAAGTTATATATGCATGGATTAAAGTAAAGCTCCAAAGAAGCTCCCCCTTAACTCATGCATACCAAATAAACAAAATAAATATGCAATGAGGCACAAACATGTATGCAAATGTAGGAGTAAACATGCTGATCAAGCATAAAACAAAATACCAAAATCTTTTTCTCCTATTTGCAAAACAAAACATATATGCATAAACATAAATTCTTTTATAAAAACATGCATATATACCAAATACCTCTCCCCCTTTTTGTCAATCATCAACAAGGGGTTAAGGTAAAAACAAAATCATCAAATCTTTCTCCCCCTTTTTGTCATAAACAATGAAACCAATAAGGGGTGTAAACAAATAAGTCAAAAAAAGGTATATGCGATATACATTCATGAAGAGGAAGACGGTTAAGTAACTTCCCTACACATTTACATTACATGAAAGAGGGATGACAAGCCCTAATTCACATAACGTATAATATGTAATGCATAAGAGGAGATGTGAAGCTCCCCCTACACACGTGTACCACATAAAGAAGAGTTGTCAAGCTCCTCAATATACAATACACTCAACATGAATCTATATGTAGAAGAGATGTTAAGCTCTCCTTGTATATAGGCAATACAAATCAAAAATTTGAATTTTTCTTATAAAACAAAATTTGAGAATTTTTCTTCAAATATTTATTTTCTTATCATAAACAACTTTGTGCTTTAAACATGTAAAACAATTTTAACTCAAGCACAAATAACTCATATATATGTATGAAAAATGAGTATACCAAATGAAATTGATACATACATATATGGGAAAACAAAATATGAGTATATACAAAAGAAGTTCATATTGATACCAATTGAAAATATCCAATGATACCAATAGAAAAATAAGCTTAAGTGTATACATCATATAATCTACCACATGAAGAACTCAAACTAGTTAAATGAAGATGTTTGAAAACTAGTACGGAATCCTTCAAATAAGGAATAAAATAAAAATATTTTTCATGAAATATGTGTAAATCACATGAATAAGGCAATGAAGCTCAATATTCCTTTAAATAAGACAATGTGAAAATTATCATAAATTTTGAAAACATAAAAATCACCACAAAATTTTTATTAAAAAAAATTATATTTCAAGGTATATGTATGTTTCAACAACACAAGAAGTATACATACATATCCCTAAACACAATTGAGTTCATATATATAGATTTGCATGAAAGGAAAATGACTCAAGAGGTATACATGTATATCTTAAAGTTTGGCAAAACAAACATATACATGAAATGAAAGCACATGATCATAACACAAATCCAAAATGGGAATACAATTTAAAAAATGTAAGGATCATCAAAACTAGGCTATACTAGCACACCTAATGGGCACAAATAGATTTATTTGTGACCCATAATATGTACAAGCATAAATCCTAGTGTTGACAAAAACTAACATTTAAACTAATATTCAATTCATGAAGCATTAAATCTTGAGAATACAAAAGAATTTATCCAATTGATTAAAAATAGGATCATGTGTATAACTTATAGACTAATTGAAGAATAAATAACTAGTATAAAATAGTTTTTGAACAACTAGTTAAAAATCCTTCAAATACATCAAATCATATGTTTTTCATAAAACATAACTAAGTACGTAAAGATTTAATCACTCATGGACTATAAAGCTCAAATGATCATGAAACTAAGTCATGAAATAATAAATGAAGATGTGAGTGTTAAAAGATCATGTAAATAGCATTTTTATGAAATAGTCATTTAAGCTCAAAAAGATCATAAGTCACATTTTAATAATGAAAAAATCATTTTTCATTAAAACACTAATCTTCATGGTATATGTATGATTTATCCAAAACTAACAATACACATACATATCCCAAACATAAAAGAGTCTATCAAATGTATTTGCATGAAGGCAAGAGACTCACAAGTATACATGTATATTTATTAGATTTGAATTAATAATACATATACATGAAGTAAAGCATAAAAATTGGCAAAGCATGCATAAATGAGAATCATCAAAACTAGTCTATACATATGCATATAGTGGGTACAAATGAGCATGAAGTGCAACCATATATAAAACAAATGTAGCTCACTATTTGTACATGTGTAATACAAGTTTTGATAAAAATTACATCTAAGCATGTTATCACCACATGAAGCATAAAACGAATGAAAACATGAACATGCTCAAGATATTATGAATGAACAAGCATGAACATAAATAAAATAGGAGTTTAGAGACTGTTACTGATTGGTTGCTAATGTTACATATTTAATGTTACATTTCCATACTTATTTTAGAATAAAAGCCTGCATGGTCCTAATTATTTATCTAATTTATTTGCAGGCCCAATCCTTAAGGAGATGAAGAGAAATGAGCCCAAAAGCCCACCAGAATTCTGAATTAAATCAGAGTTAATTCGTACACATAAAATCAGGGCAAAATCAAGAGGTTGAAACCGGTTGAGAAGAATCCTCTCAGAATCGATAAAGCCAAGAATCCGAGGCCATTTCGTCAGAATCTGGAGCTCAAACGACAAAACCAATAAAGGATAAAGCCAGAACAAGACCCCGGAGAGACCCACCAACAGGGTGTGGCCACCTGGCCACACCCTTGCCGCGAAAACGCGGCTTGGGCCGCGTTTCCGCGGCTTTGTTAGGGAGTTAGGGGGAGCATTTGCTCCCCCGAGCTCCCCGGGATCCTATGGTTAGGGTTTTTTGCCTATAAAAGGCCATTCTTTGTGCTGAAAAGGGACGTCAAGGCAGATTAGGATTTAGCCTAGTTTTAATTCTTTATAGTTTAGGTTTTTCTTTTCTTGTTATGTAATTTGAATGTAACTTAGGGTAGAAGAAGATTCATGTAAGTAAGAGAGAGGGGCTGATGTTGAGAGTGACACCGACGATGTACCCTACTCCTTTCTTCCATTGTCTCTGCAATTAATAAGGTAAAAGTTCTTTTTATGTTTGTATTTTCATTTGTTTCGTCTTCCTCTTCTACTTTACCTTGGTTGTTGTTGTTCAGTGTACAAGTGAATTCCAAAGCAAGTATAACTAAGCTACGAGAGAGCCAGCGATAGTTCATGAAGACGTTTTCCTCTTCCAAGATCCGCATCACTTCGTTCTCGCTAGGCGTGACGATATAATGTGCACGGGGACTGAGCTCGAGCTTATGATCTATTCGTTGAACGCCTCCGAAGCAAAGGTAGAACATGCAAAGATTTCCAGGTAAGTCATCACTCAACCTCGGTAAGTATCTCTTTCCTTTTCTTCCCTTTCTTTTCTTTTCTTTCTTTAGTATAGATCAACACCACCTCCTTCAACTCTTTCTTCTCCACTTCATTGTACATAGTCGCTTTTCTTGTTTTCTGATTTTCCATCTTCTTCATCTCTCGCTTTCTTCTTAACTTTAACCATTAACTTTCTTTTTCTTTTTCATAACATAAAACAGAGAAGAACTTTCACTTATTTTGATAACGATTTCAATAAAGAACCGTAAAGCTTCCATTGCAAACCCTCCTTGTGGATCACGACCCGCATAGCCACTTGCTATAGCGGAAGAATTGAGCACTTGCACACTTCTTTTCTTAAGTTCTATAATCTCGTATTTTGTGTGCAGGTTTGGCCTCAATTAAATTTTGGCGCGTGATTTGTCACATACATTGCATTTATGTTGTCACGTTGCCACACTTGTTTGCTAATAAATGATATTAATAAGTGTCTTTTTTCTTTGCTAAATGTAGGCCCAAATGCTCAAGGAAATAAATGAGGAACAAGCCCAAAAGCCCACTTTATTCTGAATTAATTCAGAATAAATTCGAAGTGAAGAAGTCTAGGCTATATCTTGGCATATCAAGGGGTGAGAAAAATCCTCCTTGAATCGAGGAATCAAAGCCAGAAAATCAAAAGCTGATTCAGTCAGCGGTTGAAGCAGCAACAAGAAAACCAGCAAGATATGCGAGAAACCCTTCATACCAGGAAGCTCCCCCCTCTTGGTGTGTCCACCTGGCCACACCAGGGCCGCAGAAACGCGGCCCAAGCCGCGTTTCTGCGGCCAACTGATTTCAGTTGGGGGAGCGTTTGCTCCCCCAACGTTCCCGGGATCCTGATTCGTGGGTTTTTGGCTATAAATACCTCTTTCAGCAGAGAAAAAGGCAGCAAAGACTAGGATTAAATTTTGCACTTATTTTCTTAGGATCTAGGTTCATTGTTAGCTAGAAAGAAAGTTGTAATCTTTCTTTTTAAGTTTTAGTCCAGTTTCAAAACTTGTGAGAGAGAGGATTGAGAGCTTGTACTTGGAGTTTGAAGTGACATCAATACAACAGTCGGGCCGATTTCTCTTCCACTTGCAGTACGGTATGCTTTATATTATGTCGTTGTTTTCTTCGTTTTCCATGAGTAACTAAACACTTTTTCTGGGCTAGCTATCAACTCTCTCTTGTTTTCTTCTCTTCTGTTTTTAAAAAAAAGACTCGATGACTCATATGCATGCCTCCCTTAAAAGCCTTTCTTTTTGAAAGTGTTCTTGAAGGCACATGAGGATGGGTATGGATATTTGATTTACCACTCTTTCTTGAACTTCTTGTGAATCGTTTTTAATTCATTCTTGCTTCTTCGCGCTTTATGTTTTAATATCCGATTCCAACTCTTTCTTGAAGAAAAAGGACTCAAACCTTCTGCATCTTATGTGCTTTACTCAAAGCTTTCTAAAGAAAAGCAACTTTAAGATTTGCAATTGATGACTTGAGGGACATAATACTTTAAGAGAAGAATGAACAATTGAGTAGGAAGATAGTAAGCCCAGATCTGATTTCATATTATAAGACAACATCACAACTCTTAAAGCTTTTTACAAATCACCTTCTCCAAATCCTTTTCTGAAAGTTGAAATTTCTCTTTTTCATCTCTTTTCCTTACATTCTCTTTTTCCTAAAAAAAATGAACACAAATTCCTTATTTTTAAAATGACTCATCGAAAAGCTTCCATCGCATCCCTCCTTGTGGACACGACCCGTTAGCCACAAGCTACACGGTACATTTTTAAACTCATTGGTTGATTCTTTTATTTTAGTGATTGGTTGCTAATGTTGCATATTTAATGTCACATTTCCATACTTATTTTAGAATAAAAGCCTGCATTGTCCTAATTATTTGTTTAATTTATTTGCAGGCCCAATCTTTACGGAGATGGAGAGAAATGAGCCCAAAGCCCACCAGAATTCTGAATTAAATCAGAATTAATTCGCACACACAAAATCAGGGCAAAATCAAGATGTTGAAACTGGTTGAGAAGAATCCTCTCAGGATCGATCGGTTAAAGCCAAGAATCCAAGGCCATTTCTTCAAAATCTCGGAGCCAAACTACAAAACCAACTCCAAATAAAGTCAGAGGGAGAAACCGGGGAGACCCACCAACAGGGTGTGGCCACCAGGCCACACCCTTGCCGCGGAAACGCGGCTTGGGCCGCATTTCCGCGGCAATCTTGGGGAGTTACGGGGAGCGTTTGCTCCCCCGACCTCCCCGGGATCATGGTGGTTAGGGTTTTGCCTATAAAAGGCCTGTACTTGCGCTGAAAATGGGACGTCAAGGCATATTAGGATTTAGCTTAGTTTTCATTCCTTAGTTTAGGTTTTTAGTCTTTCTTTTTATGTATGTAATTTGTATGTAACTTAGGGTAGAAGAAGATTCATGTAAGTAAGAGAGAGGGGCTGATGTTGAGAGTGACACCGACGATGTACCCTACTCCTTTCTTTCATTGTCTCAGCAAGTAATAAGGTAAATGCTTTGTTTGTTTTCTATTCTGCTTTACTTTACATTTGTTTTGCTTTCCTCTTCCTCTTCTACTTTACCTTGGTTGTATGTGTTGAGTGTACAAGTGAATTCCAAAGCAAGTATAACCAAGCTACGTGAGAGCCAGCGATAGTTCATGAAGACGTTCTCCTCTTCCAAGATCCACATCACTTCGTTCTTGCTAGGCTTGACGATATAATGTGCACGGGGGCCGAGCTCGAGTTTATGATCTATGCGTTGAACGCCTCCGAAGCAAAAAGGTAGAACTTGCAAGAAGGTTTCCAAGTAAGTCAACACTCAACCTAGGTAAGTATTTCTTTACTTTTCTCTCTCTCTTTTCTTTTACTTCTTATGTATAGACCAACACCTCCTCAAACTCTTTCTTCTCCACTTCATTGTACATAGTCGCTTTTCATCGTTTTCTGATTTTCCATCTTCTTCATCTCTCGCTTTCTTCTTAACTTTAACCATTAACTTTCTTTTTCTTTTTCTTAACTTTAAAAACAGAGAAGAACCTTCGCTTATTTTCATAAGATTTTAATAAAGACACGTAAAGCTTCCATCGCAAACCCTCCTTGTGGATCACGACCCGCATAGCCACTTGCTATAGCGGAAGAATTGAGCACTTGCACATATTCTTTCTTAAGTTCTATAATCTCGTATTTTTTGTGCAGGTTTAGCCTCAATCAAATTTTGGCGCCGTTGCCGGGGAGGGTAAAACGGTTTTTATTGAAATCTAAATTTTTATTGCAAATTTTTTAGAACTAAACGAATTTTCTTCTCTGTTGCAGGTTACAGGGCAAGCAAAGCAGGAAAATAAGTTTGCAGTGACATACAAGTGGTATTGGGCCTCTGCTCTAGAAAGCAGAGACTTATTGCCCTCTGAATTGCCGCGTTTCCACGGCAAAAGCCGCGGATCCGCGGCAATAAAGAGTTAACTACTAACAAGTTTTTGCAGGGCTGCTACCTTTGCAAATTCTAGTTTGCTGCAATTATTTATTTTTTATATGCCATCACAAAAACCTGCTAATAATCAACAGTAAAAAGTTTGTTGCAAAAGTTAAAAAATTGATTAGACATTTGCATTTTAGGCACGTGTTTTTTCAATTCATTTACCTTTACTGCTGAAGAGTGCTGGAGCAAGGTATGTTTGCATTGCATCTAGAATAGGACTATCTCTTGGTTGATTTATATCGCTTAGAGTGCATCTTATTTGTCTTGTACACTTGCACAAAATTATTTTAAGGGCACTAACCCATAACAAGATAAGGTGGGGATTTAATCACCCTTCCTTAGCCCAAAAATCACATTCCAAGCACTCACTAACCCAAGCCTAACTTAAAATGAGTAGACGTTGGCCCTAGGGACATCTCGGACTCAATTAGGAGATTATCCTAAGGGGGAAAGGTGTTAGAACTTGACTCTTGCCAATCAGTGTCTAGGAAAGGGATTAAGGGCCGAAAGCCCGAAGGTTGGTGGTTATTTAATTAAGGAACGTCTTTTGACGGAAAACCTCCCACCAACCTTGCCCTGACCTGGCTGATTAGCTTGTGGTCAAAGTCTACATTAAACCTCCTATGGACAGTCTAACCAGTTAGGAGTCGTCTAGGTCTAGGTCTACCCTAACTTAGGTTAGAATTTTTTCTTTCTTGTTTGTTTATTTGTTTGTTTTTCTTTCTTTTTGTTTGTATTCCATTGTGTGATATGGCTTATAATAATAATTTTTCCAACTATAATAATAATCCATATTACACATCAAACTCTTTTTCGGATATTACCAACCCGGCATATCATAACTTTGACCAACCTAGTGTGCCGGATTAGTCTTATCCGAATCAATATAACCCACACCCCCCATCTAATAACTATAATTTCCATAATGATTTCAACTCTTCACCGAGTCAGTGGGGATTCACCTCCCCCGAGCATAATTTCCAACCACCTTGCCCTCCTTCTCCACCCAGTCCACATTATGTTCAAGATTCATACTCAGTTCCACCCGTCCAAAATAGGAAACCATCAATTATGGAAATGAGTATGCGTGAGTCCAAACACAAATCCCAAAATCTGATGGACTCACAATTTCACTATCACTTCCAAGACAATTCTTCATCTTTTCATCAAAACAATGAACCTATCAACTATGAAAAGATGCTTGAAGCCATGACTCAGGCTCAAAACACTCGTAATCGTGACATAGATATGATGGTCGAATCTCTACGTTCCCACCGTCCTGATGTCACTTACCATTCTGTTAGAGCCGAAGAGTCATGTAGTTTTAGAAATCAAGATTCCATTTCAGCACAACCATTTGAACTTGCCCAAACTCCAAATTTTGAAAAAGATATTGATAGTTTGGCTAGTTTTCCTTTTCCTGAAATAGAACTTGAAAATGATTATGATCCTGAACCCCAACTTAGTGATTCAATTCTATTTCCTGATTCGATTATGACTCCGGTATCTTCACCTGACTTCAGTCTTTTCCCGGAGTCAACATTGGATCCTGTACCAATTCATAAAGAAATTGAATCACCTATCTTTGAGGATCATGTTGAACTTGACCAACTTTACACTTTCGAAGATCCTATTGATAAATTGGCAAGTTCTCAATTTTTTGATATTGAACTCAATGAGATATGTGACCTAGATTCTCACACATGTGATCCAGTTCAACTTCCTGAATCAATATTGACTCCTGTTTATTACCAAACTTGAATAATATTCTAGAGTCAGTTTTGATTCCCCCACCTATCATTCCTGAACTGGAATCACCCATATTAGGTCACGTTCCATTGTTGGAAAATACATGTGGACTAGAGTTTCAACTTCTTGACTTGGACCCAATTTCTGAACCTATTTCGACTCTTGAACCTTTACTTGACTTAAGTTGCCTTCCTGAGTCGGTATTAGTTCCGGTACTTTCTGAGTCCAAGTCAATCATTCTATCATTTCATACTCCTTTCTGGGACGAGGTGGTTGACAAATTTGACTCTGAAATCAATTATGGAATATGGAAATTAGATGGGGTCACATACTTAATAAAAATCCTTAATGGACACATCTTTTTCATGGGTTATATTAATGTAATTTCTGGTGGGTTCCTCCGAGACCCAAGAAAAGTTGATTGGGCCGCGTTTCGTGGACCAATCAGACCACCACCAGAACCACCACCTTAAGGTAACCTTTCCTTCCCTTTCGTCTTTTTCATGCATCTATGCATTAATTCATACATTGAGGACAATGCATGAGATAGGTGTGGGGGAGGGTCTAACATAACTTTTCTTTTTCTTTAAAATAAAAAAAATTAACATTTTTCTTTACTTTTAAATAAAAAACTTTTTGAAAAATAGAAACAATATTTTGACTTATTTTTGTAAGAAATTAAGTTAATCTTAAGGAATAGGAAAATCCAAATTAGGATTTCTTATACTTGGTCAAAATAAGATTATTTGTTTGATTTATAGAGTTAGGAAGATAATTGTCAAAGTAATTTAGTCTTGATCTTTACCTTGATGAAATATGCACACTTCAGACACTTACACACTTAGGGTTCAAAAACAAAGATTCTTATGCCTTATAAAAAAAATATATATATATAAACAAATCTAATTATTGATTAGCTAGGTGCTTTGGCCTAAGAAAGCCTTAGTATTTATGCAAAAGATAATTAGATGAGTTTGAAAAAAAAAAGTCTAATTATTGACTAGCTAGGTGCTTTGGCCTAAGCAAGCCTTGGTATTTATGCGAAAGATGATTAGATAAGTTTGAAAAGAAAAATCCTCTGATTAAGCTGGGTATTTGTGCCTAATAAAGCATAAGTATTCACGCCTAAAAGAGGTTCATATAATAAAATCCTTAGTTTTGTGGCCTTGTTTGCTCGAGTCCTTAAGTCCTAGGGGTGTCTTCTCACCTGGTGCCCTAAGACCGTCTGGTTTGGGAGTCATCGATTAAAGGCTCGTTACATGGGCAGATTAGAAAGCCTAATAAAATTAAGGAATAATACCACAAAAAAAAGTATATATATAAAAATAAATAAGGCATAAGAGTTAGAGTTAATGAACCCTTAGTAAAAATTTTCACAGTCATAAGTGCATATGACTTAGGGTAAAGTAATAGACTAGATGAGAAGCACAATTCGACTCCTTACTTTGATTGATAACAAATTTTTGAATAGAGACTAAGTTTAGGAATGAAAAATTCGGCTTTCCTATAACTTATAGATTGCTTAGATCTTACAATCATATTTCAAATATTTTTCTCTTTCAAAATGCTTTTCAAAAATACTAACTCTTTATTTCTCTTTCTTTATGGATTTTGTGGGTGTAATCCGCTGAAACCCTCACGAGACAAAACTCGTCCTCTAGGGGGAACCTAGAGGTTTAACGGCCTGTTGCACATGCTCAGTGCAATCGCGCGACCTGCGAAAGTGGTCTAATAATCCTTAGTATAATTTAGTTGTTTTGCTCGAGGACGAGCAAAAGATAGGTATGGGGGTGTGATTGGTTGCTAATGTTGCATATTTAATGTCACATTTCCATACTTATTTTAGAATAAAAGCCTGCATTGTCCTAATTATTTGTTTAATTTATTTGCAGGCCTAATCTTTAAGGAGATGAAGAGAAATGAGCCCAAAAGCCCACCAGAATTCTGAATTAAATCAGAATTAATTCGCGCACACAAAATCAGGGCAAAATCAAGAGATTGAAACCGGTTGAGAAGAATCCTCTCAGGATCGATCGGTTAAAGCCAAGAATCCAAGGCCATTTCTTCAAAATCTCAGAGCCAAACTGCAAAACCAACTCCAAATAAAGTCAGAGGGAGAAACCGGGGAGACCCACCAACAGGGTGTGGCCACCTGGCCACACCCTTGCCGCGGAAACGCGGAGCGTTTGCTCCCCCGACCTCCCCGGGATCATGGTGGTTAGGGTTTTGCCTATAAAAGGCCGGTACTTGCGCTGAAAATGGGACGTCAAGGCATATTAGGATTTAGCTTAGTTTTCATTCCTTAGTTTAGGTTTTTAGTCTTTCTTTTTATGTATGTAATTTGTATGTAACTTAGGGTAGAAGAAGATTCATGTAAGTAAGAGAGAGGGGCTGATGTTGAGAGTGACACCGACGATGTACCCTACTCCTTTCTTTCATTGTCTCAGCAAGTAATAAAGGTAAATGCTTTGTTTGTTTTCTATTCTGCTTTACTTTACATTTGTTTTGCTTTCCTCTTCCTCTTCTACTTTATCTTGGTTGTATGTGTTGAGTGTACAAGTGAATTCCAAAGCAAGTATAACCAAGCTACGTGAGAGCCAGCGATAGTTCATGAAGACGTTCTCCTCTTCCAAGATCCGCATCACTTCGTTCTTGCTAGGCTTGACGATATAATGTGCACGGGGACCGAGCTCGAGTTTATGATCTATGCGTTGAACGCCTCCGAAGCAAAAAGGTAGAACTTGCAAGAAGGTTTCCAAGTAAGTCAACACTCAAACTAGGTAAGTATTTCTTTACTTTTCTCTCTCTCTCTTTTCTTTTACTTCTTATGTATAGACCAACACCTCCTCAAACTCTTTCTTCTCCACTTCATTGTACATAGTCGCTTTTCATCGTTTTCTGATTTTCCATCTTCTTCATCTCTCGCTTTCTTCTTAATTTTAACCATTAACTTTCTTTTTCTTTTTCTTAACTTTAAAAACAGAGAAGAACCTTCGCTTATTTTCATAAGATTTCAATAAAGACACGTAAAGCTTCCATCGCAAACCCTCCTTGTGGATCACGACCCGCATAGCCACTTGCTATAGCGGAAGAATTGAGCACTTGCACATATTCTTTCTTAAGTTCTATAATCTCGTATTTTTTGTGCAGGTTTAGCCTCAATCATTTAGCAATCAAATTTTGGCGCCGTTGCCGGGGAGGGTAACATGTTTTTTATTGAAATCTGAATTTTTTTTTGAAAATTTTTAGAACTAAACGAATTTTCTTCTCTGTTGCAGGTTACAGGGCAATAAAAGCAGAAAATTATTATTGCAGTGACATACAAGTGGCCCTCTGCTCCAAAAAGCAGAGACCAAGGGCCCTCTGAATTGCCGCGTTTCCACGGCAAAAGCCGCGGATCCGCGGCAAGGACGAGTTGACTACTAACAGCTTTTTGCAGGGATGCTTAGTTTACAAATTCTAGTTTGCTGCAACTTTAATTTTTCTTATATGCCATAACATAAGCCTGCTAATAATCAACAGTAAAATATTTGTTGAAAAGATAAAAAATTGATTAGACATTTGCATTTTAGGCACGTGTGTTTTTAATTCCTTTATTTTTTTTACTGTTGAAGAGTGCTGGAGCAAGGTACGTATGCATTGCATTTAGCATAGGACTCACTTCTTGGTTGATTTATATCGCTTTAAGTGAATCTTACATATCTTGTACACTTGCACAAATTGATTTAAGGGCACTAACCCATTAACAAGATAAGGTGGGGATTTAATCACCCTTCCTTAGCCTAAAAATCATATTTCAAGCACTCACTAACCCAAGCCTAACTAAAATTGAGTAGACGTTGGCCCTAGGGACATCTCGGATTCAATTAGGAGATTATCCTAAGGGGGAAAAATATTGGAATCTAACTCCTGCAAAATCAGTGTCTAGGAAAGGGATTGAGGGTCGAAAGCTCGAAGGTTGGTGGTTATTTAATTAAGGAACGTCTTTGACGGAAAACCTCCCACCAATCTTGCCCTGACCTGGCTGATTAGCTTGTGGTTAAAGTCTACATTAGACCTCCCATGGACAGTCTAACCAGTTAGGAGTCGTCTAGGTTCTAAGTCTACCCTAACTTAGGCTAGAATTTTTTCTTTTTTTGTTTGTTTATTTGTTTGTTTTCTTTCTTTGTATTCTATTGTGTGATATGAACTACAATAATAATTTTTTCAACTACAATAATAATCCATATTACACACCGACTTCATTTTCGGATATTACCAACCCGACATATCATAACTTTGACCAACCTAGTGTGCCGGATTGGTCTTATCCGAATCAATATGACCCATACCCCCCATCTAATAACTATAATTTCCATAATGATTTCAACTCTTCACCGAGTCAGTGGGGATTCACCTCCCCCGAGATTAATTTCCAACCACCTTGCCCTCCTTCTCCACCCAGTCCACATTATGTTCAAGATTCATACTCAGTTCCACCCGTCCAAAATCGGAAACCATCAATTATGGAAATGAGTATGCGTGAGTCCAAACACAAATCCCAAAATCGGATGGACTCACAATTTCACTACCACTTCCAAGACAATTCTTCATCTTTTCATCAAAACAATGAACCTATTGATTGAGGCTAAACCTGCACACAAAATACGAGATTAGAGAACTTAAAGAAAGGAATGTGCAAGTGCTCAATTCTTCCGCTATAGCAAGTGGCTATGCGGGTCGTGATCCACAAGGAGGGTTTGCGATAGAAGCTTTACGTGTCTTTATTGAAATCGTTAAGAAAACAAAAGAAAGTTCTTCTCTGTTTTTAAAGTTAAGAAAATGGAAAAGAAAGTTGTTAAAGTTAAGAAGAAAGCGAGAGATGAAGAAGGTGAAAAATCAGAAAAAAAAAAAAGCGACTATGTACAAATGAAGTGGAGGAAAAGATCGAAAACGATTGGAAGAAGTGGTGAAAGAAATCGTGTTGGCGATCTATACTATAGCGATAAAAGAAAAGAAAGAAAGTTAAGAATTACTTACCTAGTTTGGTGATGACTTACTTGGAAACCTTTTTGCAAGTTCTACCTTTTTGCATCGGAGGCGTTCAACGCATAGATCATAAACTCGAACTCGGTCCCCGTGCACATTATATCGTCAAGCATAAGAAGAACGAAGTGATGCGAGCTTGGAAGAGGAGAACGTCTTCATGAACTATCGCTGGCTCTCACGTAGCATCGGTGTACTTGCTTTAGAGTTCACTTGTAGACTCAACACATACAACCAAGGTGAAGTAGAAAAGGAAAACGAAAAGCAAAACAAATGTAAAGGAAAGTAAAGAAACGAACACAAAGAAAAGTTTACCTTTATTGCTTACTGAGACAATGAAAGAAAGGAGGAGGAGTACATCGGTGTCACTCTCAACATCAGCCTCTCTCTCTTACTTACATGAATCATCTTCTAACCTAAGCCTACATACAAGTTACATAAAAAAGAAAAACCTAAACCTAGAAATGAAAAGCTTGGCTAAGTCCTATCTCTGCATTGGCCCTCCCTTTTGCCTTTGAGTGCAGGTATTTATAGGAGAAATGGAGGGGGTAGAGGTGGATATTCAGTTCTGATCTGCTGTTTGTTGGCTTGTTGATTGCTGAATATTACTTAACAACTGACAGAATTAGAAATAATGATCAACATAAGAGTTATATCTCTGTCAGTCTGCTTTCTGGATCATCTTGAATCATTAGAATTGAGATTCTGTAGCAAAAGTTATGATTCGAATACTAAAATGTATCCAGTCAGAATCTGAATCAAACTTGCTTGATCTTTGCTTCAACCGATCGATTCTGAGAGGATTCTTCTCAACCAGTTTTCAACCTCTTGATTTTTCCCTGATTTACTGAGTGTGAATTAACTCTGATTTAATTCAGAATTTTTGTGGGCTTTGGGCTCATTTTTCTTCATCTCCTTAAAGAATGGGCCTGCAAATAAATTAAGCAATTAATTAGGACAATGCAGGCTTTTATTCTAAAATAAGTATGGAAATATGATATTAAATATGCAACATTAGAGACCAATCACACCCCCATACCTATCTTTTGCTCGTCCTCGAGCAAAACAACTAAACTATACTAAGGATTATTAGACCACTTTCGCAGGTCACGCGATTGCACTTAGCATGTGCAACAAGCCGTTAAACCTCTAGGTTTCCCCTAGAGGACGAGTTTTGTCTCATGAGGGTTTTCAGCGGATTGCACCCACAAAATCCATAAAGAAAGGGAAATAAAGAGTTAGTATTTTCAAAAAGCATTTTGAAAGAGAAAAAATATTTGACATATAATTGTAAGATCTAAGCAATCTATAAGTTATAGGAAAACTAAAATTTTCATTCCTAAACTTAGTCTCTATTCAAAAATTTGTTATCAAGTAGAGTAAGGGGTCAAATTGTACTTCTCATTTAGTCTATTACTTTACCCTAAGTCATATGCACTTGTGACTGTTAAAATTTTGACTAAGGGTTCATTAACTCTAACTCTTATGCCTTATTTATTTATATATATACTTTTTTTTGTGGTATTATTCCTTAGTTCTATTAGGCTTTCTAATCTGCCCATGTAACGAGCCTCTAATCGATGACTCCCAAACCAAACGGTCTTAGGGCACCAGGTGAGAAGACACCCCTAGGACTTAAGGACTCGAGCAGACAAGGCCACAAAACTAAGGATTTTATTATATGAACCTCTTTTAGGCGTGAATACTCATGCTTTATTAGGCACAGATACCCAGCTTAATCAGAGGATCTAATCATCTTTCGCATAAATACTAAGGCTTGCTTAGGCCAAAGTACCTAGCTAATCAATAATTAGACTTATTCATTTTTTTTTCAAACTTATCTAATTATCTTTCGCATAAATACTAAGGCTTGCTTAGGCCAAAGCACCTAGCTAATCAATAATTAGACTTATTTATTTTTTTATATATATATATTTTTTTATAAGGCATAAGAATCTTTGTTTTTGAACCCTAAGTGTGTAAGTGTATGAAGTATGCATATTTCATCAAGGTAAAGATCAAGACTAAATTACTTTGACAAATTATCTTCCTAACCCTAAAAATCAAACAAATAATCTTATTTTGACCAAGTATAAGAAATCCTAATTTGGATTTTCCTATTCCTTAAAATTAACTTAATTTCTTACAAAAATAAGTCAAAATATTGTTTCTATTTTTCAAAAAGTTTTTTAAAAGTAAAGAAAAATGTCAATTTTTTTTATTTTATTTTTTTAAAGAAAAAGAAAAGTTATGTTAGACCCTCCCCCACACCTATCTCATGCATTGTCCTCAATGTATGAATTAATGCATAGATGCATGAAAAAGACGGCAGGGAAGGAAAATGGTTACCTTAAGGTGGTGGTTCCGGTGGTGGTCTGATTGGTCCACGAAACGCGGCCCAATCAACTTTTCTTGGGTCTCGAAGGAACCCACCAGCACTATCTTTAATATAACCCATTAAAATTATATATCCATGAAGGATTTTTATTAAGTATGTGACCCCATCTAATTTCCATATTCCATAACTAATTTCGGAGTCAAATTTATCAACCACCTCGTCCCAGAATGGAGTATGAAATGATAGAACAGTTGACTTGGACTCAGGAAGGACAGGTACTAATACCGACTCGGGAAGGTGACTTAAGTCAAGTAAAGGTTCAGGAGTCGAAATTGGTTCAAGAAGTGGGTCCAAGTCAAGAAATTGATACTCTAGTCCACATGTATTTTCTAACAATGGAATGTGACCTAATTTGGGTGATTCCAGTTCAGGAATGATAGGTGGAGGAATCAAAACTGACTCTAAAATATTACTCAAGTTTGGTAACACAACAGGAGTCAATATTGATTCAGAAAGTTGAACTGGATCACATATGTGAGAATCTAGGTCACAAATCTCATTGAGTTCAATATCAAAAAATGGAGAACTTGCCAATTTATCCATGGGATTTTCAAAATTGTATAATTGGTCAAGTTCAATATGATCCTCAAAGATGGGTGATTCAATTTCATTATGAATTGGTACAGGATCCAATGTTGACTCCGGGAAAAGATTGAAGTCAGGTGAAGATACCGGAGTCATTATTGAATCAGGAAATAAAATTGAATCACTAAGTTCTAGTTCATGATCATATTCATCTTCAAGTTCTATTTCAGGCAAGGGATAACTTGCCAAACTATCAATTTTATTTGGAGTTTGGGCAAGTTCAAAAGGTTGTTCTGAAATAGAATCTTGATTTCCAAAACTACATGACTCATCGGCTCTAACAGAATGGTAAGTGACATCAGGACGGTGGGAACGTAGAGATTCGACCATCAAATCTATGTCACGATTTCTAGCATTTTGAGCATGAGTCATGGCTTCTAGCATCTTTTCATAGTTGATAGGTTCATTGTTTTGATGAAAAGATGAAGAATTGTCTTGGAAGTGGTAGTGAAATTGTGAGTCCATCAGATTTTGGGATTTGTGTTTGGACTCACGCATACTCCGTTCCAAAATTGATGGTTTCCTATTTTGGACGGGTGGAACTGAGTATGAATCTTGAACATAATGTGGACTGGGTGGAGAAGGAGGGCAAGGTGGTTGGAAATTATGCTCGGGGGAGTTGAATCCCCACTGACTCGGTGAAGAGTTGAAATCATTATGGAAATTATAGTTATTAGATGGGGGGTATGGGTCATATTGATTCGGATAAGACCAATCCGGCACACTAGGTTGGTTAAAGTCATGATATGCCGGGTTGGTAATATCCGAAAAAGAGTTTGATGTGTAATATGGATTATTATTATAGTTGAAAAAATTATTATTATAAGCCATATCACACAATGGAATACAAACAAAAAGAAAGAAAAACAAACAAATAAACAAACAAGGAAAAAAATATTCTAACCTAAGTTAGGGTAGACCTAGACCTAGACGACTCCTAACTGGTTAGACTGTCCACGGGAGGTCTAATGTAGACTTTAACCACAAGCTAATCAGCCAAGTCAGGGCAAGGTTGGTGGGAGGTTTTCCGTCAAAGACGTTCCTTAATTAAATAACCACCAACCTTCGGGCTTTCGGCCCTCAATCCCTTTCCTAGACACTGATTTTGCAGGAGTTAGATTCCAACATTTTTCCCCCTTAGGATAATCTCCTAATTGAGTCCGAGATGTCCCTAGGGCCAACGTCTACTCGATTTTAGGTTAGGCTTGGATTAGTGAGTGCTTGGATTCTGATTTTTGGGCTAAGGAAGGGTGATTAAATCCCCACCTTATCTTGTTATGGGTTAGTGCCCTTAAGATGATTTTGTGCAAGGTGTGCAAGATAAAGAAAGTAACATTCAAAAGCAAATATCACCCAAGAATGTTTCCTATGCTATATGCTATGCTTACATACCTTGTCTCCAGCACTCTTCAACAGTAAAAAAAATAAATGAATTGAAAAGAACGCGTGCCTAAAATGCAAACGTCTAATCAATTTTTAACTTTTGCAACAAACTTTTTACTGTTGATTATTAGCAGGTTTTTGTGATGGCATATAAGAAATAAATAATTGCAGAAAACTATAATTTGCAAAGCTAGCAGCCCTGCAAAAATCTGTTAGTAGTCAACTCGTCCTTGCCGCGGATCCGCGGCTTTTGCCGTGGAAATGCGGCAATTCAGAGGGCCCTTGGTCTCTGCTTTCTATAGCAAAGGCCCAAGGCCACTTATATGTTACTGCAACCTTAAATTTTAGCTTTGCTTGCCCTGAACCTGCAACAGAGAAGAAAATTCGTTTAGTTCTAAAAAAAATTCAGATTTCAATAAAAACATGTTACCCTCCCCGGCAACGGCGCCAAAATTGATTGAGGCTAAACCTGCACACAAAATACGAGATTAGAGAACTTAAAGAAAGGAATGTGCAAGTGCTCAATTCTTCCGCTATAGCAAGTGGCTATGCGGGTCGTGATCCACAAGGAGGGTTTGCGATAGAAGCTTTACGTGTCTTTATTGAAATCGTTAAGAAAACAAAAGAAAGTTCTTCTCTGTTTTTAAAGTTAAGAAAATGGAAAAGAAAGTTGTTAAAGTTAAGAAGAAAGCGAGAGATGAAGAAGGTGAAAAATCAGAAAAAAATAAAAAGCGACTATGTACAAATGAAGTGGAGGAAAAGATCGAAAACGATTGGGAAGAAGTGGTGAAAGAAATCGTGTTGGCGATCTATACTATAGCGATAAAAGAAAAGAAAGAAAGTTAAGAATTACTTACCTAGTTTGGTGATGACTTACTTGGAAACCTTTTTGCAAGTTCTACCTTTTTGCATCGGAGGCGTTCAACGCATAGATCATAAACTCGAACTCGGTCCCCGTGCACATTATATCGTCAAGCATAAGAAGAACGAAGTGATGCGAGCTTGGAAGAGGAGAACGTCTTCATGAACTATCGCTGGCTCTCACGTAGCATCGGTGTACTTGCTTTAGAGTTCACTTGTAGACTCAACACATACAACCAAGGTGAAGTAGAAAAGGAAAACGAAAAGCAAAACAAATGTAAAGGAAAGTAAAGAAACGAACACAAAGAAAAGTTTACCTTTATTGCTTACTGAGACAATGAAAGAAAGGAGGAGGAGTACATCGGTGTCACTCTCAACATCAGCCTCTCTCTCTTACTTACATGAATCATCTTCTAACCTAAGCCTACATACAAGTTACATAAAAAAGAAAAACCTAAACCTAGAAATGAAAAGCTTGGCTAAGTCCTATCTCTGCATTGGCCCTCCCTTTTGCCTTTGAGTGCAGGTATTTATAGGAGAAATGGAGGGGGTAGAGGTGGATATTCAGTTCTGATCTGCTGTTTGTTGGCTTGTTGATTGCTGAATATTACTTAACAACTGACAGAATTAG
Organism: Agave tequilana; assembly: GCA_038442645.1. NCBI lineage: Eukaryota > Viridiplantae > Streptophyta > Magnoliopsida > Asparagales > Asparagaceae > Agave > Agave tequilana. The sequence goes on from JAVJIF010004932.1 coordinate 90,011, forward strand.
AAATAATGATCAACATAAGAGTTATATCTCTGTCAGTCTGCTTTCTGGATCATCTTGAATCATTAGAATTGAGATTCTGTAGCAAAAGTTATGATTCGAATACTAAAATGTATCCAGTCAGAATCTGAATCAAACTTGCTTGATCTTTGCTTCAACCGATCGATTCTGAGAGGATTCTTCTCAACCAGTTTTCAACCTCTTGATTTTTCCCTGATTTACTGAGTGTGAATTAACTCTGATTTAATTCAGAATTTTTGTGGGCTTTGGGCTCATTTTTCTTCATCTCCTTAAAGAATGGGCCTGCAAATAAATTAAGCAATTAATTAGGACAATGCAGGCTTTTATTCTAAAATAAGTATGGAAATATGATATTAAATATGCAACATTAGAGACCAATCACCTATCAACTATGAAAAAATGCTTGAAGTCATGACTCAGGCTCAAAACGCTCGTATTAGTGACATAGATATGATGGTCGAATCTCTACGTTCTCACCGTTGGACCAGTTCTGATGTCACTACCAATTCTGTTGGAGCCGAAGAGTCAGGTTGTTTTGGAAATCAAGATTCCATTTCAGAACAACCACTTGAACTTGCCCAAACTCCAAATTTTGAAAAAACTATTGACAGTTTAGCAAGTTTTCCTTTTCCTGAAATAGAACTGAAAATGAATATGATCCTGAACCCCAACTTAGTGATTCATTTTACTTCCTGATTCAATAATGACTCCGGTATCTTCACCTGACTTCAATCTTTTCCCGGAGTCAACATTGGATCCTGTACCAATTCATAACGAAATTGAATCACCCATCTTTGAGGATCATATTGAACTTGACCAATTATACAATTTTGAAAATCCTATTGATAAATTGGCAAGTTCTCAATTTTTTGATATTGAACTCAATGAGATATGTGACCTAGATTCTCAAATCTGTGATCCAGTTCAACTTTCTGAATCAATATTGACTCCTGTTGTGTTACCAAACTTGAGTAATATTTTAGAGTCAGTTTTGATTCCTCTACCTATCATTCCTGAACTAGAATCACCTACATTAAGTCACATTCCATTGTTAGAAAATACATGTGGACTAGAGTTTCAACTTCTTGACTTCGACCCGCTTCTTGAACCAATTTCGACTCCTGAACTTTTACTCGACTTAAGTCACCTTCCTGAGTCGGTATTAATTCCTGTCTTTCCTGAGTCCAAGTCAACCATTCTATTATTTCATACTCCTTTCTGGGACGAGGTGGTTGACAAATTTGACTCCAAAATCAATTATGGAATATGAAAATTAGATGGGGTTAAATATTTAATAAAGATCCTTGATGGATACATCTTTTTGATGGGTTATATTAAAGATATTTCTGGTGGGTTCCTCCGAGACCCAAGAAAAGTGGATTGGGCCGCGTTTCGTGGACCAATCAGACCACCACCGGAACCACCACCTTAAGGTAACCTTTTCCTTCCCTTTCGTCTTTTTCATGCATCAATGCATTAATTCATACATTGAGGACAATGCATGAGATAGGTGTGGGGGAGGGTCTAACATAACTTTTCTTTTTCTTTAAAATAAAAAAAATATAACATTTTTCTTTACTTTTAAAAACTTTTTGAAAAATAAAAACAATATTTTGACTTATTTTTGTAAGAAATTAAGTTAATTTTAAGGAATAGGAAAATCCAAATTAGGATTTCTTATACCTGGTCAAAATAAGATTATTTGTTTGATTTATAGAGTTAGGAAGATAATTTGTCAAAGTAATTTAGTCTTGATCTTTACCTTGATGAAATATGCACACTTCATACACTTACACACTTAGGGTTCAAAAACAAAGATTCTTATGCCTTATAAAAAATATATATATATAAACAAATCTAATTATTGATTAGCTAGGTGCTTTGGCCTAAGAAAGCCTTAGATTTATGCAAAAGATAATTAGATGAGTTTGAAAAAAAAAAATCTAATTATTGACTAGCTAGGTGCTTTGGCCTAAGCAAGCCTTGGTATTTATGCGAAAGATGATTAGATAAGTTTGAAAAGAAAAATCCTCTGATTAAGCTGGGTATTTGTGCCTAATAAAGCATAAGTATTCATGCCTAAAAGAGGTTCATATAATAAAATCCTTAGTTTTGTGGCCTTATTTGCTCGAGTCCTTAAGTCCTAGGGGTGTCTTCTCACCTGGTGCCCTAAGACCGTCTGGTTTGGGAGTCATCGATAAAAGGCTCGTTACATGGGCAGATTAGAAAGCCTAATAAAACTAAGGAATAATACCACAAAAAAAAGTATATATATAAAAATAAATAAGGCATAAGAGTTAGAGTTAATGAACCCTTAGTCAAAATTTTCACATTCACAAGGTGCATATGACTTAGGGTAAAGTAATAGACTAGATGAGAAGCACAATTTGACTCCTTACTTTGATTGATAACAAATTTTTGAATAGAGACTAAGTTTAGGAATGAAAAATTCAGTTTTCCTATAACTTATAGATTGCTTAGATCTTACAATTATATTTCAAATTTTTTCCTTTCAAAATGCTTTTCGAAAATACTAACTCTTTATTTCCCTTTCTTTATGGATTTTGTGGGTGCAATCCGCTGAAAATCCTCACGAGACAAAACTCATCCTCTAGGGGAAACCTTGAGGTTTAACGGCTTGTTGCACATACTCAGTGCAATCGCGTGACCTGAGAAAGTGGTCTAATAATCCTTAGTATAATTTAGTTGTTTTGCTCGAGGACGAGCAAAAGATAGGTATGGGGGTGTAATTGGTTGCTAATGTTGCATATTTAATGTTACATTTCCATACTTATTTTAGAATAAAAGCCTGCATGGTCCTAATTATTTGTCTAATTTATTTGTAGGCCCAATCCTTAAGAAGATGAAGAGAAATGAGCCCAAAAGCCCACCAGAATTCTGAATTAAATCAGAGTTAATTCGTACACATAAAATCAGGGCAAAATCAAAAGGTGAAACCGGTTGAGAAGAATCCTCTCAGAATCGATCGGTTAAAGCCAAGAATCCGAGGCCATTTCGTCAGAATCCGGAGCTCAAACGACAAAACCAATAAAGGATAAAGCCAGAAGAAGACCCCGGAGAGACCCACCAACAGGGTGTGGCCACCTGGCCACACCCTTGCCGCGGAAACACGGCTTGGGCCGCGTTTTCGCGGCTTTGTTGGGGAGTTAGGGGGAGCGTTTGCTCCCCCGAGCTCCCCAGGATCCTATGGTTAGGGTTTTTTGCCTATAAAAGGCCATTCTTTGTGCTGAAAAGGGACGTCAAGGCAGATTAGGATTTAGCCTAGTTTTAATTCTTTGTAGTTTAGGTTTTTCTTTTCTTGTTATGTAATTTGTATGTAGCTTAGGGTAGAAGAAGATTCATGTAAGTAAGAGAGAGGGGCTGATGTTGAGAGTGACACCGACGATGTACCCTACTCCTTTCTTCCATTGTCTCTGCAATTAATAAAGGTAAAAGTTCTTTTTATGTTTGTATTTTCATTTGTTTCGTCTTCCTCTTCTACTTTACCTTGGTTGTTGTTGTTCAGTGTACAAGTGAATTCCAAAGCAAGTATAACTAAGCTACGAGAGAGCCAGCGATAGTTCATGAAGACGTTCTCCTCTTCCAAGATCCGCATCACTTCGTTCTCGCTAGGCGTGACGATATAATGTGCACGGGAACTGAGCTCGAGCTTATGATCTATGCGTTGAACGCCTCCGAAGCAAAGGTAGAACATGCAACGGTTTCCAGGTAAGTCATCACTCAACCTCGGTAAGTATCTCTTTCCTTTTCTTCCCTTTCTTTTCTTTTCTTTCTTTAGTATAGATCAACACCACCTCCTTCAACTCTTTCTTCTCCACTTCATTATACATAGTCGCTTTTCTTGTTTTCTGATTTTCCATCTTCTTCATCTCTCGCTTTCTTCTTAACTTTAACCATTAACTTTCTTTTTCTTTTTCATAACATAAAACAGAGAAGAACTTTCGCTTATTTTCATAACGATTTCAATAAAGAACCGTAAAGCTTCTATCGCAAACCCTCCTTGTGGATCACGACCCGCATAGCCACTTGCTATAGCGGAAGAATTGAGCACTTGCACACTTCTTTTCTTAAGTTCTATAATCTCGTATTTTGTGTGCAGGTTTGGCCTCAATTTGTTACCAACTCTAAAGTTCCAAACATGGTGGTTGTCCCACAAAAACTTCTTGATAGCGGTGCATCAAATGTATGTCCTTGTAGTCCATGCAACCACCACCAAGGCACCAAATCTCTCACATCATGTGAGAGCCCTCACCTACATCAAATACAAAAGGTAGGGACTTTGGTACCCATTTTTTCTTTGGTCCTTTGGGGTTAGTCTTGTAAGGAACCCAAAATTTTTTATTATTAGCAAAATTAAAATGATGCAACTTGTCATAACAAAATTTTGCTAAATGGCCTTTGCGGCCACAATGTGTACATGTGTACACCTTAGAATGCTTATGTGTAGGAGTGTGATCATGACGTGCAACATAAGCATATGCATGATGATGTTGTGCATGAATGTGTGGAGTTTGTTTCTTTGAAAACATTGACTCCAACCTAGTATGGTTAAATGCACAAGAGTTCAAAGTTGAACTCAAATAATCCATTTTATTTTTCAAATCTTTAATCTCATTAGTGGTGGCATGTAAAGCATGATGAGCTATACAATCATTTTTCTTTTCTTTTTCGAAACAAATTCTTTTTCTTTTTCACAAATCATTCTTTTTAAGGAATTATTTTCTTGAAAAACAACTTCCTTTTGTTTTTTCACCAAATCAATTTTATTTTTCAAACTTGTGTTTCCTTCACAAAGATCATTCAATCTAGACATGAGGGAAACATTCTCATCTTTCAAATCTTTATTTTCCTTTTCTAAGCATGTAATGTTAGATTTAAATGAATCTTATTCTATATGCATGCAATCAAATTTCTTTTCAAATTTTTATTATCTTTCTTAATCATGTCATATTTTTTGAGCAATAATTGACAAAATGTAGAAAGCTCTTCATATGACATGTTAACATCCTCATCCTCGGATTCGGTAGTTACCTCAAAGGGGTTATCCCCTTGGACCATATAGCACTTGTTGGAGGTGTCGCTTCCAACACCCGAATCGCTCCCTGCATAGTATTGATCTTTTCGCCAAGGGAGATGAGGGTATTCGATACTATAAAAGCCAAATCAAAGTTAGAAACTCTAGATAAATAAACATCATCTAGGGTAAACTTTAAAGCATTAAGGGCTTTTGCATTAGCCTCAATATTCTTACCATATAAACAATAATCATTATTAGTGATGGCAAGATAAACATGATAACCGAGGGCTTTGAGGTACAAAGACATCTTAACCTTCCAAATTTGGATGTTAAGAATGTCAAACGTGGGTGGTGACATGAAGTCCATGGTGTGTGTACAAAATATTGTGATTAGCCTAAAAATGAGGATCTTTAACTCTAGGTTGTAAGACCCAAATCAGAGTACCAAGCTCTGATACCAATTGTAAATCCACCTAGAGGGGGGGTGAATAGGTGATGGCTAATATAATGGTCACTTAATGCAGAAGTAAAAACTATTATGACCTAAACAAACTATTTAAACTAAATACCACGTATAACACAAGAGTGTTGCCGAATTCCCCGTAAAGGCTCTGGACAAACTCCTCTAGATTCCCCTTGATAAGGGTTAAGGTGCCGCGTTGGCTCTCTTGGTTGAATACAAGTGTTAGCAAACAAACCCAAGCAAGTATATCAATATGAGCTCACAAGTATATCAAGCATATAAAGATTAACACAATAATAGCATGCAAGATATAAACAAGAGAAAGAGAGAGAGAGAGAGAGAGAGAGAGAGAGAGAGAGAGCAATCGCAAACACAAGGGATTTGTTTCGAGGTTCGAGCACACTTGCTCTACATCCCCGCCTTCGACACACGAAGGATTTCCACTATAATCGATCCAAATGGATCACCCAGTGCCGCAACACCTACAAGCTCTCGGACTCTCTAGCTCGTACACACCGCAAGCCCCACAAGCTTGCCGAGGCCGCACCTCAAACCAAGAGTTCGCACCCGAACTCGAAACAACCGCAAACGCACTCGTCCGCCTCCTCAAGAAACAAGTAAAGACCTCTTGGTGATCTAAACACTTTGATCACCAATAAAAGCTCTCACTACAACACTCCTATAGAATGAATAATCAATGGATAGCTCAAGTGTTTGTGTGAGAAAAACAAGGAAAGAGATGGTGGAGGAAAACTCAAAGAATCTCTTTTAACACTCTTAATAAAATCTTCCCTTTTGATAGGAAATATTTGCTCTAAATTTGTGGAGAAAAACCTCTGAAAAGGATTGGAAAAACTGGCTCAAAAATACTCTCCAAATCTTGGTGAAAACAATGCCTAAACCCCAAAATTTATAGGCTCAGAAAAACTAGCCGTTGGGGTTCTGTCAGGCCTGTCGGTCGACCGTCCGGCCGACCGGCCAACGGTCATATTTCAGACCGTTTGAGCCATCGGTCGACCGGCGGTCGACTGAGCCAGGATACAGAGAGCAATCTCCCTGTCCGGTCGACCGCGCGGTTGGCCGGGGCCTTTCCAGAGAGCAGAGCTCTCTGGACGGTCGACCGGGTCGGTCGGCCGACCATCCTACAGAGTTGGCGCGCACGTCTGTGCACGTCGGTCGACCGACTTCAGCCCTAGTCGACTTGGTCGGTCGACTAGTCGACTTGCTGAAGCCAGGAACAGAAAATCTAGGGATTAAAACTTGGTCTTTTTGGCTCACTTAAAATCCCATAAAATACTGAAAAATATACAAAAATAGTTTTGATGTAATACTTTGATAAACAAACATGCTTGCACAAAATCAAGGAATGTTACAAATGTTTTGAACTATTTTTGTAACTTGGAAAATTTGGTTCAAATGAAAACTAGTATTTTTCTAAAACTTGTTTTCCAAATTTCTTCATAATACAAAAACAAGATATTTTGAATTCATTAAAGCATAGTGTGTATGGATATGATCCACTACATAAATAAGATATCTATGTTTTTGACATTAAGCTCTAAACTTGGTTTTGGATAAAAGACATGCATATAAGAAATTCCAAAAACCAAAAAGTATTTTTCCAAAGTAAAAATCTTTTGTAAAAACAAAACTATCAAGAGTGTGTGTGTATATGTATACTTGAGCAATCCGCCAACTACTCTATCCTTTACATCTTAATTAAAACAAAATCTTACTAAAAACAAACCTAGACACAAGTCTTCATCTTCTTGACTTAGTCCAAACACCGTGCTAGCTCCAAAACTTGACTTCAAATCCTTTGTTGAAGCTATGCACCTACTAAGATCTTGATAACAAATCTGTCACTAATTAAACACAAGATCATTAGTACTATAACTACATGAGTTGATCATCATCAAAACTAGAGTGATGGGCCTTTGGGCCAACAAAAACATGCATAAACAAGCATTAAACACAACAAATCCTTTTTCTCCTATTTACAAAACAAAACATATATGTATAAACATAAATCCTTCTCCCCCTTTATGAATAAAGCAAGGAAAACATGCATATATACCAAAATATTTCTCCCCCTTTTTGTCAATCATCAACAAAGGGGTTAAAGTAAAAACAAAAAAAATGTTCTCCCCCTTTTTGTCAAAAGCAAAAATCAACAAAGGGGTGAAATTAAACAAATCAATAAAAGAGAATATATGCGATATACATTCATGAAAAGAAAGACGCTAAGTTAACTTCCCTACATTCATGCATTACATGAAGAAAGGATGACAAGCCCTAATTCACATAACACATAATAAGCAATGCATAAGAGCAGATGTGAAGCTCCCTTACACACGTGTATCGCATAAAGAAGAGTTGTCAAACTCCTCAATATAAGATACACTCAACATGAATCTATAGGTAGAAGAGATGTTAAGCTCTCCTTGCACATAGGCAATATCAATCAAAACATTTTTAATTTTAAAACAAAATTTTGAATTTTTCTCAATAAACAAATTTTGAGAATTCTTAGAAAATCAAATCATATAAACAAAATTTTTAAGATACCAATACCAATTGTAAATAAACATTACAAATTTTGAATTTTAATCAAAATAGAATCATATTGGTACCAATTGAAAATTATTGCATATTTTTGATATCAATAAAAATATCAATTTTAAAACTAATGCATAAGCTTATTAAACAATCAATTGAGATACCAATTGAAAATAAGAATTTGAATCAAGCTTAGCATAAACAAACTTTGTGCTTCAAATATATAAACCTATTTTAAATTAAGCACGAATAAATCATATATATGTATGAAAATGAAAATACCAATAGAAATTGATATTATTTGAAATGTGAAGCATACATATATAAAACCAAAATATGAGTATATACAAAATGAAAATACCAATTGAGATCAAGTATATAACTCATAACCTTCCACCCATTATATGCTCAAGATAAAAGATTTTTCAATTAAGCTTACGAGGCATAATCGCCCATCCATCCTCCCATGAGGTGTTGGTAGGGGTTTTCAAAATAGAGTTTGAAAAATATTTTTAGTATTGAAAACACTACCAAATGAAGAGTACTTAACTAGTTAAAATAATTTTTAAAAAACTAGTTAAAGATCCTTCAAAACATGAAATCAAATCATATGTTTTTCATGAATCATACCAAATACACAAGAGTTGACACTCAAAATCGATAAAGCTCATAAAGATGTTCATGAAACAAGGTCATGACAAAACAAATGAAGTGTGAGTGTTCAAAAATCATGTAAATAGCATTTTCATGAAAATAATCAATAATGCTCAAAACAAACATGAATATTATTTTATTAAACAAATCATGAAAATTCATTTTTCATAAAAATTCATTTTTCATCTTAAAAACAAACTTCTAGGTATATGTATGTCCAATCCTAACAATATGCATACATATCCCAAACTTAAAAAGAGTCCATAATGTAAATTGCATGAAGGCAAATGACTCAAGGGGTATACATGTATATTATTAGATTTGAATACAAAATACATATACATGAAGTAAGACATGAAAATAGGCAAAACACGTGTAAATGAAGAAATCATCAAAACTAGGCTATACATGTGCATATAGTGAGTACAAATGAACAATGAAGTGCAAACATATATGAATCAATTTGTTGCTCACTACTTGTATATGTATAAATCCAAGTTTTAATAAAAAACTACATTTAAACTAGTATTTACCACATGAAGCACAAAAAATGAACATGCTAAAAATATCATATATGAACAAGCATGTAAATAAATTAGGAGTTTAGAGATAGTTACCAAACCAAAGAACTATGCTCTAATTCTCTAAAACATGGTGGTTGTCCCACCAAACCTCCTTGATAGCGGTGCATCAAATATGTGTCCATCATGTCCATGTGCAACCACCACCAAGGCACCATCCCTCTCACGTTTTGTGAGAGCCCGCACCTACATCAAAAATACAAGGTGGGGATTTTGGTACCCATTTTCTTTTGGGTCCTTGGGGGTTAGCTTTTAAGGAACCCAAACATTTTTATTAGCAAAATTAACATGATGTATCTTATCAAAACAAAATTTTGCTAAATGGTCTTTGCGGCCACAATGTGTATATTTGTACACTCTAGGATGCATATGATTATGGGTGTGGTCATGACGTGCAGAATGTGCATATGCATGATGTGGGTGTTGTGCATGAACATATGGAGTTTGTTTCTTTGAAAATAAGGACTCTAATCTATTATGGTTAAATGCACATATGTTCAAAGTTGAGCTCAAACAATTTATTTTATTTTTCAAAATTTCATCTCATTAGTAGTGGCATGTAAAGCATGGTGAGAATGAGACTCATTTTTCTTATTCTTTTTAGAAACATTTCCTTTTTCTTTTTAACAATTTTTCTTTTCAAAGAAGTGTTTTCTTGAAAAGAAACTTCCTTTTGTTTTTCCACCAAAATTATTTTATTTTTCAAACTAGTGTTTCCTTCACAAAGATCATTTAATTTTGAAAGTAAGGAAACATTTTCATTTTTCAAATTTCATTTTCTTTTTCAATGCATGCAACTTTATTTTTAAAGGAATCATTTTCATTTAACAATCAAATTTCTTTTTCAAATTTTTGTTATCCTTTTTAAGCAATTCATATTTTTCTAAGAGTTGTTGACAAAAAGATACTAGTTCATTATAAGGCATTTCAACATCCTCTTCTATCTCGGATTCGGTAGTTACCTCAAGGGGTTATCTCCTTGGACCATGTAGCACACGTTGGAAGCGTCACTTCTAACATCCGAGTCGCTCCCCACATAGTATTGTTCTTTTTCGCCGAGGGAGAGTATAGTGTTCCAAACTACAAAAGCCGAATCAATGTTAGATACCCTAGATAAATATTCATCATTTAGGGTAGATCTTAAAGCACGCAGGGCTTTTGCATTAGCCTCAATATTTTTGCCATTTGAACAATAAGAACCTTTAATAGTGGCAAAATAAACATGGTTGCCTAGGCTTTGAGGAATAAAGACATCTTAACCTTCCAAGTTTGGATGTTAAGGATGTCAAAGGTGGGAGGTGTCATGAAGTCCATGGTGTGTGTAAACAAATATTGTGATTAGCTATAAAATGAGCATCTTTAACTCTAGGTTGTAAGACCCAAATCAAGAGCACTTGGCTCTGATACCAATTGTAAATCACCTAGAGAGGGGGTGAATAGGTAATGAGCTAATCTAATGGTCAATAATGTGGAATTAAAACTTATATGATGCAAACTAAAACTATTTAAACTAAACACCAAGTATAACACAAGAGTGTAGCCGAATTTCTCGTGAAAGGCTCTGGACTAACTCCTCAAGATTCCTCTAAATAAGAGTTGAGGTGCTGCGTTTGCTCTCTTGGTTGAATACAAGTGTTAGCAAACAATCCCCAAGCATATAACAATTAAGCTCACAATATATATCAAGCATATAATGATGAAAGCAATATAAGCATGCAAGATATAAACAAGAGTAAGAGATAGAGAGTAAGCAATCGTAAACACGGGAGATTTGTTTTGAGGTTCGAGCACACTTGCTCTACGTCCCCGACTTCAACACTTGAAGGATTTTCACTAAAATCGATCCCATCGGATCACTCGGTGCCGCAACACCTACAAGGCGAGTTCCAACTTTAACACCTTGGACTCTCTAGTCCCGTACATACCGCAAGCCCACAAGCTCGCCGAGGTCGCACCTCAAACACCGAGTCCACACACGAACTCGAAACACCGCGAACACACTTGTCCGCCTCCTCAAAGTACAAAGATGGAACTTTGGTGATCACAACTCTTTGATCACCTAAAATCCTCTCACAACAAATCCCTATAGGTAGATATAGCAATGGATGGCTCAAGTGTTGTGTGAGAAAACAAGGATTGAAATGGTGGAGGAAAACTCAAGAAAATCACTTTTAAAACACTCTAGATAAACTCCTCTTTTGATTGGAAATATTTGCTCTCAAATAAGTGGAGAAAACTTCTTAATGGAGTTGAAAAAACTAGCTCAAAACCCACTTAAAAATCTTGTATAAAACAGCCCCCAAAAGCCCCAATTTATAGAGTTAGAAAAACTAGCCGTTGGAGCCAGGTTGGCCTGACGGTCGACCGCCTGGTCGACCGCGAATGGTCAGATTTCTGACCATTGGGGCAGCGGTCGACCGGTCGGTTGACCGAGATCCTGGAACAGAGAGCAGATCTCTCTATCGGTCGACCGGCCCGGTCGACCGGGGCTTTCCAGAGAGCAGAGCTCTCTGGCGGTCGACCGTTCCAGTCGACCGGCCCTCCAGCAAAGGCTGGCGTGCACGTCTGTGCACGTCGGTCGACCGGCGCGGTCGACCGAATTCAAGCTTCGGTCGACCGACTCGGTCGACCGGCTGAAGCCAGGACAAGAATTCTGGGATTAAAAACTTGGTTATTTTTGACTCAATAAAATCCCATAAAATCATAAAAAATCTACAAAAATAGTTTTAATATTATACTTTGATAATCAAACATGCTTGAGCAAAATCAAGACATGTTACAAATAATTTGAACTATTTTTGTAACTTAGAAAATTTGGCTCAAAACAAAAACTGTATTTTTCAAATTGGTTTTTCCAAAACTTCTCCAAATACAAAAACAAGATATTTTAAACTTCTTTAAAGCATAGTATGATGGATATGATCCACTACACATACATGGTGAAATATCTATGTTTTTGACATTAAGCTCTAAATTTGGTTTTGGTTAAATACATGTAACTTTGAATACCAAAAACCAAAACGGTATTTTTCAAAAAGAAAACTCTTTTGTATTTTTTCAAAATAAAAATTCTTTTATGAAAACTCATCTAAATCAAGAGTGTGTGTGTATTTGGTATACTTGAGAAATCCACTAACTATTCTATCCTTTACATTTTAATCTAAAAACAAAATCTTATAAAAACCAACCTAGACATAAGTCTTGATCTTGAAGTCTTCACTTGAAGTCTTCTCATCTTCTTGACTTGGTCCAAACATGATCTATATAGCTAGACTCCTCTTGAGTACTTGATGTGGTCTTGAAGCACAAGCTCTTGAATCAAACCGTGTTAGCTCAAAAACTTGACTTTAAATCCTTTGTTGAAGCTACACACCTACTAAGATCTTGATCACAAATCTGAAACTAAATAAACACAAGATCATTAGTACCATAACTACATGAGTTGATCATCATTAAAAATAGAGTGATAGGCCTTTGGGCCAACAATTGTCCCCAACAGACATCCTCCAGTCGCTAAGGCATGACTAGAGGTAAGTAATCCTTCAACAAAGTAACAGAAGGATAAGGGTCTCCTTCCACTGACGTTAAAGACTGGGGAAATCATGCGGGTGCACCCAAATCTTGGTAAAGATAAACAATGGGATTCAAAGAAACTCAAGCCAAAGGGGAACTCCTACAATGTTGTCTCTATTCTGTCAGATGATGACAACATAACAGTAGCTTCTCTCAGTGATTCTGAAGACGAGAAGCATGCTTTCGCAGCACAAGATGCTACGCCTCAACCAATAGGTACTCAATCTGGGAAATCATATCTAAGGCAGTATGAGATGACTGCTGACGAGACACAACAACTAATGATGTCAGCAGAAATACTATTCTAGCTTCAGTCCCAACGCCAGGAAAAGAAAGTAGAAAGAAATCCAGTTTGATTGCGTGCTGAAGAGAACTTCTGGCCAGGACTTGACACCCCTTCCTGCTTTGATACAGGTTGATCCAGGGTCTGCACTCAGCAACATCCCTAAAAGGCTTCTCTACTTTCTTGGGATACCACTGAACAGATTATCGACAACGACTACTATGATATATGGCTTCAATGCAGGAAGTAATCACCTACTGGGAAAGATTCGGCTTCGCTATCAAATTGGGGACCTAAAATCGAAAGTGATATGTTACTCCTTGACGCTGACACATCATACAATTTACTGCTTGGGCGGCCTTGGATTCATGCTAACTGGAGCGTTCCTTCTGCTCTACAGCAGTACTTTAAGTATGTTGAAGATAATGCAATAGTATGAATGGTGTTTGCTAAAAAACAGCCATTCAAGGGTGTTGAAAACTACTTTTCCAATGCTCTCCTCTACCAGGAAGCGGACAAAGTAGCAAAAGAACCACTGCTTGAAAGCGATGATAGTAGGAATGAAGTAGATTCAGAGCCAGAAGAAGACGCGCCAGCTACTTTTGCTTTCATATCAATTGTAGCATATTTAAATGATCCTGAATGTAATAATCCCATTAAAGATGATGACGAATGGGTGATCAATGAGAATGTCACTTTTGATTATCCTGTGAGTTTTGATGTATTTAAATTTGCAGATGATAGCTCCCTACACATGCCCTTGTCCATGTTAAGCAAAACAAATATGCCTGTAGAGAATGGTAAAGGATCTGTCTTTGTGATCCCTCCATCCAAAAGGAGTCAATCACCTATAGTATTCAGTAGGGTCCAACGCCAAATGTCTGCAATTACAGACTCAGGCTCGGACTTAGAGCCCCCATAATTTTTCTATTATGCATGATCGGCGGACCATATGATGAGAAAAATGGGCACAACTTACAGCGTGGGAATAGTTTGAACTTTAGAAGGGGACGACGTGGTCTTCTACAGACTTTCGTACTAAAAGGGAAGCCAACAAATTTCTACAGTAAAACACGCAGGGGGGTTGGGATACGTTACACCTCCCACTCTGTTCCAGTCAGAAGAAGAAAAACCTCTCCCGTCACAATCCTCCATTTCATCTGAGTGGGAATCAGATGTCAGTGTGGGGGTGCTCCTTAAGAACCTCTTCGTCAATATGAGGAGGCTATTGAAATGTTTAAAACTGAGCCATGGGCCCAACAATTCGATCTTCATTAGGAGAAGCGATTTGAACAACATGAACCGCCCACTGAGGATAGGGTAATTCAAGTTGATCTAGATAGTTGAGATCACCCTAAACCCCTCTTTATAAGTGAAAATCTATCACTTACAGAAAGAGAAGAATTTATAGCTCTTATATGAGAGTATATCTATGTCTTTGCATGAAATTATAAAGAAATGTCCGGTCTCGATTCACAAATAGCCATGCATCATTTAAACATAAAGCCTGACGTCAAGCCGGTGAAATAACTGCAACAGTGGTTTCGCCATAACATTATGGAAGATATTGAGGCTGAAGTCCATAAACTCATCGAATGTGGTTTCATACGTGAAGAGCAGCATCCAGATTGGGTTCCTAACATTATCCCTATTTTTAAAAAGAATGAAAAAATCTAGATTTGTGTTGACTACCGTGATCTTAATGCAGCCTGCCCTAAGATGAGTTCCCACTGTCCATCACTGACATCATGATTGACAACACATGTGGCTTTGAGAGAATGTCTTTTATGGATGGCTTCTCAGGGTACAACCAAATCAAGATGTACCTAGAAGATGAAAGGCATACTTCATTCCAGATACCGCTGGGGGTATACTGTTATACTGTTATGCCCTTAAAATTAAAGAATGCTGGAGCAACCTACCAACGTGCAATGCACACAATTTTTCATAACCGCCTTCAAAAAGCAGTAGAATGTTATGTTGACGAATTGCTGTCAAAAGTCGCGATAAAAATGATCATTTGCGTGACTTAAAAACAATGTTCAATATAATGTGATCTTATTAGCTGAAAATGGACCCAACAAAGTCCTTCTCGTTTCGAGTGGCAAGTTCATAGGATTCATTATCACATCAAAAGGAAGCTATCTAGACCCGGACAAGGTCAAATCTATTCAGAGCATGCAACCACCTAAAAATCTCAAGAAACTTAGGGGTCTGCAAGGTAGGTTGGCTTATATCCGAAGATTCATTGCTAATCTCTCGGGTCGTTGTCAACCATTCACCCGGCTTATGAAAAAGGGTGTCTCTTTTATATGGGATTAAGCTTGTGAAGATATTAAAGAATATCCAACTGAATCTCTAGTCCTGGTGGCATCCACATCAGGAAAATCATTCTTAGTTTATGTAAAAGCTATGGACCATTCCCTAGGTGCTCTCCTTGCAAAAAAAATGACAAAGGCCATTAACATGCCATTCTATCTGAGCAGGACCCTGATAGGAACTGAGTCCCGATATAACCCTGTTGAGAAGGAATGTTTAGCACTTGTCTTTGCCATTCAAAAGACGCGACATTCCTTGGTTGGACAAGCAATACATGTCATTTCCAGAGTTAATCCCTTGCGTATCCTCATGACAAAACCAGGATCACTGAATTCAAGGTTAGCTAAGTGGGCCATCCTCCTGTTTCAGTACAACATGTTCTTTGTCCCTCAAAAGGCAGTCAAGGTTCAGGCCCTTGTAGACTTTGTGGGCGCTCATCCAGTTTCAAAGAGCTCAAACCTTTATGAAGATATTCCAGATGAGATTTTTGAATCCAATACGATCTCAGAGGATGAAGTATGGCAAATGTTTTTTGATGGAGCATCAAGAACAAGCCTCAAAGGCAAGACAATCGATGGTGCGAGGGTGTTATTCATCTCACCACAAAATCATATCCTTCCTCGGGCAGACAACAACTTGTTCTAACAATGTAGCGGAATATAATGCCCTACTCATCGGTCTTCAGCTCATGAAATGGGGGTACACTGCCTCGAGGCTTATGGTAATTCAAAGCTGATTGTCAATTCGGTCAAAGGAGAATATGAGGTTCAGCACGAGGACTTGGTAGCTTATCACTATACAGTCATCAAAATGGCTAATTCATTTGATGGCTTTTACATCAGTCATGTGCCTCACTTTCAAAATACTAAGGCAGATACTTTGGTTGTACTAGCGGCTATATTGGCCTTACTTATTGACACACTTATCATCTTACAGTGGCCACTCAATGCCTTGTCTGCCCTAAGAAGATGTTGAAACTAATGAAGTCTATGTAACCTCAATAGGTTTTGAACCTAGAGATTGGCTGTTTTCCCTCATTCACTATGCTCTGCATGACATATTATCAGGCAACCCTAAAGAAGCACTCTGCTTCTACTATGATCTGATAGTAAAGACACTTTACCGCCGTTCATATGACGGTATCGTGCTTTGTTGCCTCTCTAACTCTGAATCATAAGAGGTACTTAAAGAAGCACACAATGGTATATGCGGAGCTCATCAACCAGGTCTGAAGCTTAAGGATCGATTACACGGACTCGGTTATTATTAGCTGACCATGATAGCCGATGCAATCAAATATGCACAATGGTTTAAAGCCTGTCAAATCCATGCAGACTTCATACATCAATCTCCATAGCTACTTCACCCGACTACTGCTTCATGGCCATTCGAGGAATCGATATCGTAGGACCTATCAGTCCCTCATCAATGGAAGGTCATCAGTTCATCTTAGCAATAAGCGACTATTTCTCGAAGTGGTCAGAAGCTACACCAATTATTAAAGTCAGAACTTCTAACGTGGTTAAGTTTATTAAATATCATGTCATCCATCGATTTGGTGTCCCCAGGCAGATTATTCATGATAACGATCCCCAATTTGCAAGCCAAATACTCTATCAGTTTTGCAATAAGTACCAAATTCAGAAGGTGGCTTCAACTGCTTATAACCCTACTGCTAATGGTTTGGCGAAAGCATTCAACAAGACAAGTATTAAGTTACTCAAGAAATTTGTTTTGTCAAGCAAACGAGATTGGAATGAGAAGCTCGGTAAATGTCTCTGGGGCTACCGAACCACGGTCCGAACCCCAACAGGTAATATGCCTTTTTCTCTAATATACGGGTGTGAGGCAGTCATACCTCTAGAGATCCAGATGTCATCGCTACGAGTCGCCTTAGCAAGCAAGATGACTAAGGATGACAACAATTGCCTACGCATTCAAGAACTCAAAGCCCTAGATAAGAAACAACTACAAGCTCAACAACGCATTGAGTTGTACCAAGCTCGAATCTCGAAAGCCTTCAATAAGAGGAGAGGGTATTCCAAAAAGCAGATTTGGTTTTAGCTGTTAGATGACCTATAGTCATGACACATAAAACCAAAAGCAAATTTCAACCCAAATGGGAAGGTCGTTCGTAATAGAAACAGTCTACTTAAATGGGGCCTATCGCCTAGCAACTCCAAGATGCGATATACTAATGATGGCGGTTAATGGCAAGTTCCTAAAAAAGTACTATCCTTGATCATGTTAATATCTTACTTCTGATCGTCGGGCCAAGCATATATGATGTTTGCATCAGATACATTCCCCCTACAAAGAACCATCGATCGATGATAGATGACTATGTTCCTGCTCAACACGAGCATAATAGTTCTTATCGATCGAGATAGATGACTGTATTCCTGCTCAACAAGAGCATAATAGTCCTTATCGATCGATGATAGATGACTATGTTCCAGATCAACATGAGCATAATAGTCCTCATCGATCGACGATAGATGACTATGTTCCTGCTCAACACAAGTATAATAGTCTTCATAGATCGACGATAATTGACTATGTTCCTGCTCAACACGAGCATAATAGTCCCCATCGATCGACGATATATGACTATGTTCCTACTCAACACGGCATAATAGTCCTCATCGATTGACGATAGATAACTATGTTCCTGCTCAACATGAGCATAATAATGCTAATGATCGACGACTATTCGATGACAGGAGGACTACCATTGACGATCAATCAGCACCTCAGTACATAAGATGATGGTTAATCATTTTAATCGGTATATAAGAAGCTAGTCAAGATGAACGGCGCATGAGAATATAGTCCAATCCTCAACAGAGTTGGGCTAATAAAGACAAGCTAGCAGAATGTTAGATTGGTCACTATTAGAATCCAACGCCCTCAAATGGCTAAGGATCGAGAAAAATATTGGCTCTTAAGTCCAATAGAAATTCTCGTAACTCACCATGCTGAGGGGAATAGCATGGCTAGCCCAACTCAAATGGTAGTTAGTAAAGGTATACCAAATCCATTGATAGCTATGTATTTGTTAAAAATCCTAAGGGACTTGATCTCATTTGATTCCCCTACAAAATTACTTACCAATTCTTGTCCATAGAATGGTAGGACCACATAAAATAATATCCATTTTCCCTGCAAAATGAATCACAAATCAAACCTATCATGTTAACACTAAACCTCTGGTAATGAGACTCTGAAATATTGTCCAGTAGATAAAATCAACATTCCTGACAAATCTTGCTAATATCCCCAGCAGATCAAACTCCACTTGTCGTTCTCTTCAATAGAATAGCAGGTCCACTCAAATTGCTGTTATGTTCAAACACCTCTAACAGTAAATGAATCCTTGTCAAGTTAACATCACACCTCTAACAGGTTGCTTTAAAAATCTCCAAGTAGAGAAGCTGTCATGATCACTTTTGACAAAATCTTCTTCTAAATCCCCAGCAAGAGATTTGATTATTACATTAATGATTACTTCTGACAACTTTTAAGGAATAATCTTTTCCCTACCAAATCCCCTCAGAGTTCTTTTGTCACGTTAATGATTACTCTGACATATAATCTCTTATGGAATTCATTTTTTTTAACTTTCCAATGAGCTTCTGTTAGACTCTCCTCGAAGTCTATTATTTTCCTTTTCAGTCCTCAATGGACTTTCTTGGTTGTCACGTTAACAATATACTTCTGACAATTTCTTTGAAATAATATCCGAAGGAGATACCAATTTCCCTTAGAGTTTGTGATCAAGTCCTATTTGTCCCAATGGAATTATTTCTTTTACTGTCATGTCCAGTTCGTCACCTCTGAATAGTAAAAATCCTGAGCATGGTGGTTTTTCAATCGATTATGTCCATATTATCTCTGAACTGACAAATAATCAAGTCTCATCTTTCAGTCTAATAGGGACTACTCATTTGCCGTTATGTCCAGTTTTCTACCTCTGAACAGTAGGGCTCTGAGTCTAGAAACTTCCAATTAGTTATGTCCATATTACCTCTGAACTGACAGATGCCTAGATCTCTCCCCTTTATGGTACTCAAATTGTCAAGTCCAATTTAATACCTCTGAACAGATGAATCCATAATTTTGTTCTTCTTTCCTCTGTTAGGGCCGAAAGTTCTTGTTGTCAAGTTAACAGTAAACCTCTGAATAGCAGATTGCGAGCCTGGTGTCCTTTAGTTGGTCATATTCAGACAACCACCTCTGAACCGACGAGTGCCCAAATCTGATCCACCTTTGCAATCCTTGTGGGCTAGCTTTCAAGTTAATATGACTACCTCTCGCAGCGGATTCAGAATTTAGCGTGTCTTAGTCTATCATGTTCAGCCAATAACCTTTGAATAGACGGGTCCTTAAAACTGGATTCACCTTTTAAGCTTTGTTGTCATGTCTAGTCAATCACCTATGAATAGCAAACGCTCTGAAATAGCAGTTTGTCCATAGATCATGTCCAATTATCCACCTCTAAATCGACAGATAGCTAAATCTCATATTCCCCAGTCCAATAGGGACTTTTCATTCTTGTCAGCATGTCCAGCCCGTTACCTCAGAATAAAAAAAATCCTAAGTCTGGTAATCTTCAACCAGTTTCGTCCAGTTTGTTACCCCTAAATTGACAAATTTGACTTCATCACGTTGTTGTGGTGCCTAATTCGTCACAGCCAATTCATAACCCGATGGTCTTTGATCGATTTTGTTAACAGTAAACCTCTAAACAGGAAGATTATCAAATTCGCTTTGTTCCATTTTTATCCCCAACAAGATTTGAATCGAGTCATCACTCAAACTTATTGGTGATAATTTATCATATAACTAATTCTATCACATTTTTGGCCTCAAAATAGAACAGTTAATATTCTTGTGGTGTAAGTTGGAAGACTATACTGTCATCTTGTTTCTTTTAAGAGTTATAATTTAACCTGAAATACCTTCAACTCAGAAGATAAAGCAAATAGAGACACAACAGAAAAGTCAAATAAAATTATTTTTTTATTTATTGATTTAAAAGAAAGAAAAAGGAATACATGGATTATAAGCTACGATTGTGTTTCGTAGGACTTGATCCGTTCTTTAAGAGTGGCCAGCCTGCTCTTCCTTTCTTCAGTGGCTCTGATAAATGCTTGTGATCTCAACTCCTCTTCATTGAAGTTCGCCGTTTTGGACAAACGACGCTCAATTTCCGCCAGAGTTGCCCTTTTTGCCATCACTTGCTGCAAGACTTTATCATTTTAGGCTATGAGCTGCTCCAACCGAGCGATTTCCTTAAGACTCACCAGTTCAGCTTTGGACAGAAGAACATTGGCCCTTTTGATCATCTTTCTGGCCTTTTCAATCTTATCCTCAGCATCAAAAAGAGCGCTGTTGGAAGCATCAATAACATCTCCAATCTCTACCTTCCTTGTCTTTAATGACTTCAATTCTGAAGATACCACCTTGGCTTCTTCCTGCGCCTCCAGATGAGCTTTTTGCATCTGAGACAAGAGACGTCAAGCTTTTCATCTACCGCAGGATTCAAGTCCGAGCTGCTTAGGCGACGCCACTCACCCATGTCCCTCTCGAACTTCTCCACCTGAAGCACCAATGCAACAACTTGGTCATCCCTCTGAAATCTCAGATACTCTCAATATTATGATAGAGGACCAACTTCAGAGCTGTAAATGAAGTAGCCAAGCCCTTCAAAATCAAGGCAATGGAAAATTTTAGGCTCTTATAGAAGCTGTCGACCATCTCCGTCACAAATTCCTTCTCAGCTTCAATTACTCCCGGTAAGCGAGTAATCCATGAAGACAAAACTTTTCTGGTTTTACCATCATAACAGTGGAGGAAGTGGCAGAAACAGTGGTCTGAGAAGGACGAGGAAGCACTGGCAATCGAGGAGGAGTACACCGGCCACGACGAAAGTAGGGCTGGTGACTACTACAAAAAAAGCTGGCTCGACAATTAAAGTCAGAGATGTCGGGCTGGTGATTACTCTGAGACTAGCTATTACCAAAACTGGCGGCATCAGGGAAACTGCCATCATCTCGCCAACTGATTCATACGAAAATACGATTGGTTCAATGGAAGGGAGAGCAGCCCTTGTCTCCTCAGCTGCTGTGAAATCACAAGCAGACTCAGTGAAAATACACCTAGAAGGAGGGTGAATAGGTGTATGGCTAATCTAATGACAAATGATGCGGAATTTAAAAATAATTGCAACACACTAAGTGTAACCAAAGAGTGTAGCTAAATTCCCGGTGAAGGGCTTGGACTACCTCCTTTAAATTCCTCTAAATAAGAGTTGAGATGCTATATGAAGCTCTCTTGGTTCAACACTAGTGAGGCACACAAACAATACCAAGCATATAAGTATGATATGAACAATATGAAATAATGCAAGGTATAAGAGAGAGTTCAGAGATAGTGGATCAATCGCAAACACCAATATATGTTTCGAGGCTCGGACCACTGCTCTACGTCCCCGCCTTCACACAGAAGGATTTTCACTAATGCGTCTACACAGGACTTCCCACACAGAGAACCTCCACTGAGGATTTGGGTAATACAAATTTGGAGTACACAACTCCTCTCTCAAACAACAACCTCTACATAAGAGGCAAGGTACTAAGCCACACAAGATCAACCTCTCAATAGAGGGATAGGCACAAAGCTAACACAATCACCTCTCACTAGAGGGATAGAACAAAGCCAACACAAACACCCCTCACTAGAGGGATCGCACAAAGCCAAACAACAACAATTACCTCTACACTTAGAGGGATACCAACATACTCAACCCCTCCACAATCACCTCTACACAAGAGGTATACCCACAAACTCAAAGCAAAGAGATTACAACACTTGGTGGTCTCAACAAACCACAAACCAATTTTCCTCACAAAACAAAGATCCTATAGATAGGATAGAGATGATAGCTCAAGTGTGAGAAATTAAAGTGTTTGGAAAACAAATCACAAGGAAAAATACTTGGGAAAATCCTAGAATGAAATAGAAATGAAGATCAAAACAATTTCCCAAAGACTCTCTTTCTTTGAATTTTTCAAACTTATAAAACAAATAAAGATAAATCTTTTTGGCACAAAAACTTTTTAAAAACTTGCTATTAAACAATTGTAAAGATAGGAAAAATTGCTTTCTAAAAACTTGTAAAAACAAACTCAAGAGAAGGCATATATATAGCCTCTCAAAAATCTGCCCGTTGGCAGTCTGGAATGGTCAGAAATGACCTTCCGGTCAATCGCCTGGTCGACCGGCGCAACGGTCATATTTATGACCATTGTGCCTCTGGTTGACCACCTGATCGACCAGCCGTAGCCATCGGTCGACCTCCCGGTCGACCAGCCAGCACCCGAGAGGGGTATTTTCAGTCGGTCGACCACGCGGTCGACCAGCCGAGTTGGGGCTGGCCATGTGCACGTCCTCGTACAAATCGGTCAATCGATCCGGTTGACCGACCACTGCTCTGGTCGACCGTCTGGTCCCGCCAGTGTGGTCTGGCTGGGATATTGGGTATTGAAAACTTGTCTTTTTAATTTCAATTTAATCCCATAAAATAACATAAATTTCACAAAATAAGTTCTTGTAATATCTTTGAATACCAAACATGTGTGACCAAAAATCAACACATATTACAAACTATTTGAACCATTTTGTGATATTAAAATTTGGCTTAAACACAAATCAGTATTTTCCAAAATATGGATTTTTGAAATGAAAAATCATTTTCTCCAAAACTTGTATAAATACAAAAACATGATATTGAAACAACTTTGAAGCATGTTGCATACAGATAGAATCCAATAGACATATAAGATTTATATCTATATTTTTGATATGAAAACCAAAATGGGCTAGACTAAAAACAAACTTTAAACTTGTGTGTGTGTGTGCGCGAACTTGAGCATGTCAACATCTTTCACCTTTACACAAGATCTAAACACAATCTTAAACTAAACAAACCGAGGTCTTCTTGTCTCCAAGCCGACTCGATCCAAACGCGATCCAACGAGCTTGACTCCATCCGAGTGCTAGATACGATCTTGATGCGCGAGCTCTTGTAACAACATGTGTTAGCTCCCAAAATTCTTTTGTTAAAGCTAAACACCTACTAATATTTTGGTCAATCACTGAAACTATTTAAATATAAGATTATTAGTAAACTATAACCATGAGTTAATCATCATCAAAACTAGCGTGAAGGGCCTCTAGGCCAACAATCTCCCCCTTTTTGATGATGACAAAACTCATGGAGTTTATATGCATGGATTAAAGTTTAGCTTTATAGAAGCTCCCCCTTAACTCATGCATAGTAATAAACAATAAATATATTCAATGAATGCATAAACCAAACAACCTATATATACATAAATGAGGAAAAAAACATAAATAAGCTCTCTAAATACTTCTCCCTTTTTGCATAAATACTTCTCCCCCTTTTTGCATAAAATAAAACATATATACATTAAACTAGAAAATAAACATGCATATATCTAAAAATTCTTCTCCCTCTTTTGTCAATTCATCAACAAAGGGGCGAAAATAAATCAAACAATAAAGATATATATGCGATATACATTCATGAAGAGGAGAGACGTAAAGTTAACTCCCCCTGTATACTTGCATTACATGAAAAAGAGATGACTAAACCCTAATCACATAATGCATAATATACAATGCATAAAAGGAGATGTAAAGCTCCCCTACACACGTTTAAGACATAGAGAAGAGAGGTCAAGCTCCTCAATATGAAATTCACTCAACATGAATCTATATATAGAAAAGATGTTAAGCTTCCCTTGCATATAAGCAATACATATCAAAACATTATGATACCAATTGAAAAATAAACCAATTTATGATAAAGTTATATATCGAAACATTATGATACTAATTTATGATACCAATTGAAAATAAACAAAAATTTTAAGATACCAAAAGATACCAATTAAAAATACCTTGTAAATTTTTGATACTAATAGAAAATGAAACATTGTATGTTTTTTATACCAATTGAAATATATATTGTAAATATTAATACCAATTGAAAGAAAAAACCAATTGAAAATACAAATCAAATTTTTGGGAATACAAATCATTTTGCAATAAAGATACCAAATTGAGAAAAATACCAATTAAGATTATTGATAACAATATTGAAAATGTTAGCATATATCAAAACAAAGTATTTTTCATCATTAAGGTAGGATTAAGATACCAATTGAAAATAAAACCGATTGAAAGATAAAATACGAATTTTCTCCCCCTTTATGAAATACTAATAAAAGCAATGCATAAGCTTGTATAAGATACCAATTGAAATATAATTGACATTAAAGACTAAATTAAGCTTAGTATAAACATAATTTGTACTTTAAGATGTAAAGATATAGTAAGTACAATCAAATCACATATATGTATGAAAATGTAAATACCAATCGAAATTGATACTATTTGAAGTTTGAAGCATACATATATAGAAAACACAAATATGAGTATACAAACATGAAAATATTAATTGTGATACCATTTGAAAATATAATGAGGATCAAGTGTATAACTAGTATATATCACCCTATTCATGCATATGTTTA
The DNA here is from genome assembly GCA_038442645.1 of Agave tequilana. Taxonomy (NCBI): domain Eukaryota; kingdom Viridiplantae; phylum Streptophyta; class Magnoliopsida; order Asparagales; family Asparagaceae; genus Agave; species Agave tequilana. The sequence goes on from JAVJIF010004932.1 coordinate 115,122, forward strand.
AATAGATTTTCAATAAGAGCATATAAGGCATGGTCGCCCATCCATCCGCCCTTTGAAGGAAGGGGTTTTCAAAAATATGATTTGAAAATAATTAACATTATTGAAAACTCTTCCAAAATGAAGAAATACACAAATATTTTTATGATAATCTAGAAAACTAGTACGAATCCTTCAAGTAAGGTATAAAACATGAATGAATCCATAAAAACATGAAAATCACACGATCATCAACACTCACATATCAATAAAGCTCATATAACCTTATGAAATAAAAAATTATGAGTAAACACCAAATATAGAGTGTAAAATGTCATGTAATTAATACAATCATGGAAATAGGACATTTTAGGCACATATGAAGTTCCTTTATAAACATGAAAAACATGAAAATTTAATTTTCATCACAATAATACTAACTTCAAGGTATATGTATGTTATGTCTAAACTAGAAGTATACATACATATCCCAAACACAAATGAGTCCATAATAAAAATTTGCATGAAAAGCAAGTGACTCTAAGATAGACATGTATATCTAAAGTTTTAAACAAAATTAGAATATACATGAAGCTAGCACATTATCATTAAAAATATGTACGAAAAATAGGGAATACAAGTCAAAATGCACGAATCATCAAAACTAGGCTATACTAGTACATCCAATGGGTACAAATGAGCAATTAAGCAAAACATACAAAAATTAATTGTGGCTCATTAGTTGTACAAGTATATACACAAGTTTTAATGAAAACTACATCTAAACATGTAATCAAAACATGAAGTGCAAAACCATAAACAAACATGATCATTAAGGTAAATGCATGTGTTTTAGAGCTATGATATACACAATAGCTAAACTAAAGTGAGAACATAAAAAGATAAGTTCATATAAACATGGGTGTATCTCAAATACTACATATGTATATCACAAGTCTAATAAGCATGGCATTTAACATAGAAATCATGGAACATCAAAACATACTAAAAATCAATAATGAAAGCATATAAATTAAATGAGAGTTAGAGATAGTTACCAAAACTATTAGGGCTAATCTCTAGATCTCCAAACCATGGTGGTCCTCCTACCAAACTTTCCTTGAAAGTGATGCATCCAAAAGTGTCACTATTTAGCTCGGAACGCATCCACCATTAAGGCACCAATTCCCTCACGTCAAATGAGAGCCCATACCTAAATCAAATACAATAGGAGTGAATTTTGGTACCCATACTTTATTGGGTCCATGGGGGTTGTACCTTCCTAACCCAAACAAGCTTATTTCCAAATTTTAGTCATTTAGTCTATCATAACAAAATTTTGCAAGGTGGTCCTTACGTCCACAATGCGTACAAGTGTACACATGAGCATACATAGAATCATATGTGTGTACATGATGAGCATGTGTATGCTATGGTTTGTGTGCATGTATATGAGGAGCTTGTTTCTTGTGAAACATGGATTCCAACCGTGTGTGGTTCAAGGCACATTGGCTCAAAGTGGAGCTCAAATAATCAACATTCTTCTTCAAAGCACATATGTTACTTTCAATAGAAGAATAATTAAGCAACCAACATGTTTATCATTGAAGAAGAAGCAATAGGAACATGACAAACATGTGAATCTAAGTCATTTTTCAAGGAAGTATTTTTCTTTGGAACCAAATCCAATTCCTTTGAAATTAAAGCAATTTTATTTTTAAGGAATCATTATCTTTCAAAACAATTTTAAATTTTAAAGATAAAGCCTCATTTTTCTTCAAAACATCATCACAGTCATTTTTGCTTTTTAAAATTTTGTTTTCATTTAAGTCAAGATCAAGTTGGGATTTCAATGTGTCCCTTTCAATTGAAATCTCATCTCTCTCTTGTAAAATCATATTAAGTTTTGAAAATAGATCCTTATTTTCTTCATTTATTTAACACTTTTCTTTTCCAAACTTGGTACTTTCAAGCAAGTTTTCATACACTAAAGATAGTTATTCATTCAAAGCATCAGCATTCATATAATCATCACTTGAAGAACTAGCACTATCATTTAGATGAGTTTCTGAGTTTACCTTAAGGGAGTCATTCCCTTGGACCATGTAGCAAGCATCATCGTACTCATTTTCACTAGATTCCTCCTCCACATATTTTGGCATTTGAAGCTTAGGAGATGTTAAAGTATTCCACACTGCAAAGGCGAAATCACAATGAGAAAGTAACATAAGATATTCTTTACTTAGAGTACGCCTAAGTGCTCTAGGGCTTGTGCATTGGCCTCTATATGCTTGTTAATATCAAGATAGGATTTCTTGGCAGTAGCCAGGTACACATGCAATCCAAGGGCTTTCAAATAAGCACTCATCCTAATCTTCCATACATTGATGTTAGAAACATCAAACATAGGAGGGGTCATGAAATCTATGAGTGTATGTAAACAAATGTGTACAAATACAAAACTAGATTAGCTAGCCAAGATCTCACTCCTAGGTGATTAAACCTAATATCAGGAGTATAAGCTCTGATACCAATTAAAAATACACATAGAGGGGGGTGAATAGGTGTATGGCTAATCGAATGACAAATGATGCGAAATTTAAAAATTAATTGCAACACACTAAGTGTAACTAAAGAGTGTAGCCGAATTTCTAGTGAAGGGCTCTAGACTATCTCCTCTAAATTCATCTAAATAAGAGTTGAGGTTTTATATGAACCTCTCTTGGTTCAACATTAGTGAGGGACACAAACAATACCAAGCATATATGTATGATATGAACAAAATGAAATAATGCAAGGTATAAGAGAGAGTTTAGAGATAGTGGATCAATCACAAACACTAAGATATGTTTCGAAGTTCGAGCCATTACTCTACGTCCCGCCTTCACACAGAAGAATTTTCACTAATGCGTCCACATAGGACTTCCCACATAGGGAACCTCCACTGAGGATTTGGGTAATATAAATTTAGAGTACACAACTCCTCTCTCAAACAACAACAACCTCTACATAAGAGGCAAGGCACTAAGCCACATAAGATCAACTTCTCAATAGAGGGATAGGCACAAAGCCAACACAATTACCTCTCACTAGAGGGATAGGCACAAAGCTAACACAAACACCTCTCACTAGAGGGATAGGCACAAAGCCAAACGATAACAATCACCTCTATACTTAGAGGGATACCAACAAACTCAACTCCGCTATAATCACCTCTACACAAGAGGGATACCCACAAACTCAAAGCAAAGAGATTACAATACTTGGTGGTCTCAATAAATCACAAAACAATTTTTCTCACAAAATAAAGATCCTATAGATGGATAGAGATGATAGCTCAAGTGTGAGAAATTAAAGTGTTTGAAAAAAATCACAAAGAAAAACACTTGGGAAAAATCCTAGAATGAAATAGAAATGAAGATCAAAACAATTTGTCAAAGACTCTCTTTTTCTTTGAATTTTCCAAACCTATAAAACAAATAAAGATAAATCTTTTTGGCACACAAACTCTTTTAAAAACTTGCTGTTAAACACTTGTAAAGATGAGAAAATTGCTCTCTAAAAACTTGTTAAAAATAACTCAAGAAAAGGCATATGTATAGCCTCTCAAAAATCTGCCCATTGGCAGTCTAGAAAGGTCAGAAATGACCTTCCGGTCGACCGCACGGTCGACCAGCGCAGTGGTCATATTTATGACCATTGTGCCTCCGTCGACCCCCTGGTCTACTGGCCATAGCCATCGGTCGACCGCCCGGTCGACCGGCCAACACCTGAGAGGGGTGCTTTCAGTCGGTCGACCGCGCGGTTGACCGGACGAGTTGGCTGGCCATGTGCACATCCTCTTACACATCGGTCAACCAATCCGGTTTACCGACCACTAGTCCGGTCGACCGCCAGTGTGGTCTGGCTGGGATATTAGGTATTAAAAACTTGTCCTTTTAATTTCAATTAAATCCCATAAAATAATATAAATTCTACAAAAATAAATTCTTATAATTTCTTTAAATACCAAACATGTGTGATCAAAATCAACACGTATTAGTAACTATTTGAACCATTTTTGTGATATTAAAATTTGGCTTAAACACAAAAATCGGTATTTTTCAAAACATGGATTTTTGAAATAAAAAATCATTTTCTCCAAAAATTGTATAAATACAAAAACATGATATTGAAATAACTTTGAAGCATGATGCATATGGATAGAATCCAATATACATATAAGATTTATATCTATATTTTTGATATGAAAACCAAAACGGGCTAAACCAAAAACAAACTTAAACTTGTGTGTGTGAACTTGAGCATATCAACAACATCTACCTTTACACAATATCTAAACACAATCTTAAACTAAACAAATCGAGGTCTTCTTATCTCCAAGCCAACTCGATCCAAATGCGATCCAACGAGCTTGACTACATCTGAATGCTAGATGCGATCTTAACGCGCGAGCTCTTGAATCAACATGTGTTAGCTCCCAAAACTCCTTTATTGAAGCTAAACACCTATTAATATCTTATAAGTCACTGAAACTATTTAAACATAAGATTATTAGTAAACTATAACTACATGAGTTAATCATCATCAAAACTAGAGTGAAGGGCCTCTGGGCCACCACTCTGGTTGGTAAGGAGGTAGGTCGTGATACAAGACATCTAACTCTACGACATCCATAGCAGTCGAAGTACTTGTCTCCTCCCTGAACTCCCAAGAAGACCTACCGGCTCTTTTGAAGTTGATGCGTCCAGAGACAGAATACCTGCAAGAGTATGATGTTAGGACAAGATAAAAAAATAACGTCGAGCAAAGGTCATTTACAAATTACTATAATACTACTAAAGGGTGCTGAAGTCACGACAGACATCGCCCAATCGCCTCCTTGACAATGTCCTCGGGGGGCCCCTCGACGGCGGTGCTGACTTCGATTGGCTCCATAAAAGAGACCCCGACAGTGGCAGGAGGAGCGTCAGTTCCTGCTAAATCAGTAGAAGCGGTCTCAGGAAGAAGTTCATCAGTCCTGAGGGCCTCAGTTGCTAAAGCAATATCTAGTCCTCCTTCACTTGCCACAGGCTACACGACTAATTTCCTGGGGCTTGAAGCCATTGAGCTTTCCTTGTCCTCGCCAGCACTAGATGGACCAGCATTGGCCATGCAACCCTCAGATTCATCGAGGATGACGAAGTAGCTGGCTTCGTCACCATCCCTGTAGATGAATAGAGGATCATAATAATCCCCTTGTTCCCTGCAACCTCAGTTCCTGTATCCCAAATTAACAAGTTAGTTGCACGAAAAGAAAAAAGAAATCTTGCAAATGGGAACTAATCTTACCCAAACCTGGAGCAGCTTTTTCAGTTGCTTTCTTCTGCCCGATAATTTTATAGCTAACAGGGCAAGAGGAGACACAACCGCAATCGATTCTCTCTCTACAACGACGGGAGTATGGCGGTGAGGTTTCTTTACCACCCTCTTCCTGCGGGGTTCGCCCTTTCGCTTCCGCTTGAAGTGGACGTCAAGGTCTTCTTCTTCTTCCTCTTCCATCTCTACTTCCTCCATGGGGGTCGTGCCTATCCCACCAGGAACATCCTGTCGTACCTCGGCACTAGCAACATCCTCGAGGCGAGGGATTTAGCTTCTGAAGCTTCATTGTCAGCGGCAACAATAAACTCATGAATGCCTGGCACTCGGACTCTTTTGCCCTCCCTTTTGCAGTTACCTTCTGGTTCATCCACTGAGAGATCCATTTCAAGCCGAAGGAGTTGATGTTGAAACCAGCTGGCACAGAATTGGAGGTCTTGTACTACTGGTAGAACCCCAAAGTTATCAGTAGGTTAGGTTTCTCAACGGCATTCACAGCCGTGCCTGGTGCAACCGACAATGAAATATCGCCAAGCTCGAGCACATCGATAAGGCTCACCATGAAGGCCAAGTTGGTGTCGATTGCCGATGTAGAGTTGGTCATATCCGAACTGACAAGCAAAATGGCTGTGGATGTACGGCTCAATGTAGCATAGGTCCTCGCTCCGGTACACCAAGTGCGAAGGCCTGATGCTTACCAGCCACTCGGATACTCCACGGCTTAATGATGTTTTACCATCTCCGGCATCCTTGAACTCCTCCTCATAACCAGTGTCTCGACTATAGGAGAAACATTGAAAAAGGATGTACACGTTGTTGCGACACGACACTTTTCAGACCGCAGCCACATAGATCCATTTCCACGAAGACCCTTAGAACTGGTGAAGGTGCACAATCTGAACACCCTCTGGAGGTTCCTCCACGGGTTAGATGATCGCCAGAGAATGTAGAGCACACCATGCCATCAAATAGGTGTATGTCAATCAAATCTTGGGGTTTGGCCCGTCGTGGGGTAAAACTTTTCCTTTACCCCTCTTCGTGGTGGGTGCCTACAGAAGGCCTCCGTTAATGCATGAAGACCTCGCTGTATGTAGTACACCATGGCTAGGAGTAGCCCTAGAGAGCGACCGTGCACCAAGTGAATGGCCGACAGCAGTGCCGTCGGGAGAATGGCATCATTGGAAGGAGATGGCACTACACACCTCTTCAACCAAACCGACAGAAAGCCAGCTAAAAGTGTCTTTCGGGATATCGGTTGATGGGCCTGATGATGAAAACTCTTGAGAGTATCGCCCTTTTCGTCGATACCATCGTCTTCTTCTAAAATGACATCTTCGTGGTCGTGCTCCCTCATCATTCAAAGGATGCCCACTTCCACGACCCCGAATCGAGCCTCTTCAGGAGCATTCTCCAGGCTGGAAAACAAATAATCTACCCAATGTACGCGTCGGAAAAGGAGGATTCAATTGCAAAATTCTTTTGATAGGATAGAAGATTACAACAGATCAGTCTTCCGATTACAAGGGAGAGAGGATGTTGAGTCTTGAATCCTCCCTTTATTTAAGGCTGGGTTCTTCAAGCGGCGGTGGAGAGTGAATCTTGTTCTCCGTTGACCGGGTGAACGTTGAGATCTTCCGGGGGTCTTCTCTTCGGGTGGTTGATGGAGTAACACAGCTCTGTCGACCAAAACTCTCAAAGAGATTGTCGGCAAAGACTAACTTGAGCACAACAAGCTAGCGGAAGAATTGGACTCTCTTTCTCTGTATCTCCTCTCTAATCGACCGACCTCTTCTCGATAGCAATGGAGCTATTTATAGAGGTTTCAGGGGCGTACGTGCCTCCTAAAAACACTCCATAATGGGGGCTAACTTTCCCCGTTATGTGGGGCCGTGATTGACCCTATAACCGGGACGGTTACAACTGAGACGCGGGTGTCAACCCACGCGCCTTGGAGCTGCTGAGACGCGGGTTTCGACCCACGCGCCTTGGTGCGGCTGAGACACAGGTTTCGACCCTCGCGCCTTGGTGCTGCTGAGACGCGGGTTTCGACCCACGCGCCTTGGTGTTGCTGAGACGCGGGTTTCGACCCTCGCGCCTTGGTGGTGCTGAGACGCGGGTTTCGACCCTCGCGCCTTGGTGCGGCTGAGACGCGGGTTTCGACCCACACGCCTTGGTGTGGCTGAGACGCGGGTTTCGACCCACGCGCCTTGGTGTTGAGACGCGATCAAAATTAGCTTCACGTCTAGAACTTGAAATTCTGCTTTTCAATGGCTTGTCTTTTAGTGATTTTTATACAGCCTACAGAACCCCCACCAAAGTTTTCGATATTCCGCAGTTAAGTGGGATGGATTTTGAAATACTTTGGACTCTAGCTGGGCTCACCCTTGTGATTGGACTGTCAATGCTTCGGGTTTGATCTTATCTGGAGTATGGTCTTCGTGAGTGTACTGTGGAACTCTTTGAAGCCACCAAAGTTGATCGTGTTGAGTGTCTAGATGCACAGTCTAAACCTCCCCGATTGCTTTGAGTCTGTCGTGGGTGCACTTTAAGCCAGGAGTGGACGGTCGTCTGCTTGTGCCAGTGTACTGCTGAACTGATTTGCAGAAGCAAGGACTGAACGCCAGCTTTAAAGTTGCGACTTTCACAGGCTGCATCTTTTGGAATGAAAACGCGACTGTTATTCCATAAGGCAGATGCGATTTTTGTCTGGGTTGGAAGGATGCGAACTTCAGAGAAACGCATCTTTTTTGGAGTGAAGCCGCGACTTTCTGGACGCAACTATGGCCGTGCTGAAGGGATGCGTCCATTGAAGAGGCACGACTGTTGAGTGCGAATCCGTGCCATGCCATGAGTGCACTGCCACGTGTCCTGTGGAGCCGACGGGACACCTTCTTTTTGGCGTGCGAACTTCATGCGGCATTAAATGCGCTGTCCACGCGTCTGGCGGTGATTCGACGTCGAGCCAAGCGCTGCGTATCTTTGCGAATCGCCGTGCCTATAAATGGCAACAGTCGCGAGAGAGAGAGAGTCATCATTTAGTCTCCCTTCGTCTACGAGCACCTTTGTTAGGGTTTGAGAAAAGGGCTTCTTAGTTCTCTCTTCTTCCATCTAACATCAGATTTTTGATTCGCAATGGTGCCCAAGGCTAAGCAAACTGCTTCATCGTCACGGGCGGTCGCCGTTGAGACTCAAAGGGGCGGTTCCTCCATGCAGGAAGCCCCTATTTCAGGTATAAAGCGATCGGACTTGATTTTCCACCATTAAAAGGGTTATGGAGTTCTTATAACTCTAAAAATTCCCTTTTTGAAGAAGAAATGCCAACACAGATTCGAAACCGTGTTTGATTCTTAGACGCGGTCAAGGCGCGGGTTTGATGACCCTGCTACTTTCATCTGCTTGAATCTGCGTCTGCTGTTGAACACAGGGCCTCAGTAAGCCTTGTGTTTCAGATTCAACACTTAGAATGTTTCTAAGTATGAAGGATTCGGACGCAAATTTCTTACGACTCTTGCGTCTTGTGAAATCAGACGCTGTTCCTCATGAATCTTGCGTCTGAGTCCAAGTACTTAGAGATTTTTCATAAGTCTTGATTTTCAAAACGCGGGGCTATGCAAGCCTTGCGACCTTCGGGTCTGGATGCAGGTTTTGATGGTTTCCGCGCCTGAGTTTACTTCTGCGTTCAAGTTATGGACACTAATCATTTCCCTTCAGGTTCTGATCAAATGTCATTTTCTTTCTGCAGTGCGATATTCCGCCGATCCTCTCTCCAAAAAGTGTCACTTCGGGCACGTAGGTGGTGCTGACCGCAACTTAACCTTCATGTTGCAAAGGACTGCTCCTGTGACTGCTGATAAGCCGAAGAGGCGAAGGGAGAGGCTCTCCAAAGTCGACATGACGACACTCCGGGAACTTATGACTGACGCAGAATTTAAGACGGATTCGCGCATCATCCATTGAAGAAACCCGTCTTTTTCTTTGGCGACAATATTGGTGAGGGTGGTTACGTCTTGCATGATGGCGATTACAAGTGGCTCCGCCAGATAGGGGGTAGAAAATTCTTTCTTCCAAATATGGAGAGAATATACCCTCTATCCTATCTTCAGCACATGTCTGTCCCCCGGGCAATGGAATGGAGCTTGCCCGACCTGTCCCCAATGTCTCTCTCGGCATCTTGGGCGCCAAGAAGGTACATGTTGCCGGTCATGGAAGGGTAGTTTTCAGCCTGTCCCTGGACTACTCAGGTCTGATTACCCAGTAGGAGAAACCCCTCAGCTCAGCACTACCTTTATTAATCAATTCATGAAGGTAAGGTGATTTTCCCACTGACTTCCGCCGCTCGGGTGGGTTCATTCCACTGACAAGTACTAGTGGGGCAAGATGGTGAGCTTTGTCCTCGCCGAACTCGGAGGTCTATTGGACCAGGTGGGACTGTACCAAGCGGTCAGGGCTGTGCAATATGGCATCCCACAGAATTCCCAAAATTTCTTTGGGATCTGGAGCACTACGACCCTTCGACGGGGACGTTTTTCACCCCAGTTGGAGAAATGGGGTTTGCCCTGCACGAGTTATATGAAGTCTCGGGGTTGGTAATGGGAGATGCTCTTATGAGGAATACGTCCCCACCTCTGAGGAGCTTCATCTCTTGAAGAAAGAGTGCCCTCGTGTATATGAGACCTACTGGGAGGTGCTGTGTCATTTCCACATCTGTGGTCAAATAACTTCCTGGAGGGCTAGAGGAGTTAAGCAGCTGTCTTGGGCGAGCTACTTATTTAATGGCATCACTGAGAAAGATCACTCAGTGACCAGTCTGGCTCCCAGCTCTGACGAAGAAAATCGCCGAGAGGATCGACGCCTCTGTGAGTTCTTATACCACAGAGTCAAACGAAGACACTTTCAAACCTGACACGGTTTTTGAAAGTTTCCATCACCAGGCCCAGATTCCCATTTCTAACCGGGCACTGCTGGCGGGTTTCCTCATGCTGTGGCTGAAGCGCTGTGTAGTGCCGACACTGCCGCATGAGGTGATTGTTGCCGACGTGGTGTATCCGGCGGTGTTGCTGGCCTATGGTAGGTCCATAGCTCTCCTTTCGACAATAGTGGCCGGTATCCTAAGCGGGTTGCGGGCCCTGACTCAGAGCCTGTGCAGGTTGGAGGCCATCATCGACTCCCAAGGTAAACCAGAGGTCGATTCAGAGGGAAGGCCGAGAGTGAAGACCCCTAACCCTCAGATCAAGCTTCCCTACACGTACTTAATGGCTTGGTACGTGATGCACTGATTAGTCTACAAATTTTGCATTATTATATCGCATTTCTCACAGTTTTTATGAATAAATAGTCGTCTAAATCGTGTTTTGGTCTTAATTGCAGGTAAATCCAAAGTCCAAGGGCAAAGATGGAATAAGAGGCTAATTCAGCTCAATTTATGCTAATTAATCCGCAATTACTTGGAGGCCAAGCAAAGGATTTTCTAGAACATGCATTGTACCTAGACTCCTGAGCTGTCAGACGAATATTCAGGCGAAAGTACTAGAAATAGGATATACCTGGAAGCAGATAGAAGCCAGACAAACCGTGTGGACGAAATCCAGAGACGTAGATCCTAGAATTGCCGCGGAATCTCGGCAATCCTTGAGATGCCGCGGCATTTTTGTGGAGCCACGCGTCGATTTTCGACGCGTGGCCCGTCTCGTCTTCCAAAGCCTTCTTTTGCCTATAAATAGCCCTGCAGAGAGCCCAAACGCAAGTAGTCTTCGTTTTAGGAGTAGGTGCAGATTTAGTGTAGTGTAGGTGAGAGTTCTTCATTTTCTTGTATTTTCTTTTCTTTTCTTAGATCATTGTAGTAGGGCTGAGTGATTCATAGAGAGAGAGATAGTGAGGGATTGATGTAATAGAGAGTGACACTCTATGTAAAGGTACCTCCTTTCTCTTCCATTGTAATCTCCTTCATCTTCTACATGATGTTTTGTTGCTAGTTTTTCTTCTCATGGCAATCTAACTACTAACCACTAACCTATCTAACCACTTACTTGATAATCCACATGAATCGGGTTGCCTCTACAAGGCCTTGTTCTTGCAAGAGCCATTGATGGCCAAAGATGATGGGTTCTAACATCTAACTTGCTAACTTGCTAACTTGCTAACCAAGCTAACTCTCTTTACTTCATGCTCTTTATTTCATGCATTCTTTTATTGTTGGTGAGTTGATGCTTGTACTAGCTTGTTCTTGTTGCAATGTTGTGATTGTTATGAACCATCGGTGAGCCATGCTTTGTACCGTCTCTTTGAAGGCAAGGATTGTGATGGCCAAGGATCAAAATGTGAGGCAACTATCTCGAAGAGGTTAGCATGGTTAGTGGAGTACTTAGTAGTTAGTAGCCATGAGTTTTCTTTTAGCTTTGTTTTAGAAATCGTTTTCCAAATTCTTTTCTCATTTTTCTATCGGTGTTTTCATCGCCTTCTTAGTTTACCTGTTCCATCTTCTTCACTTCTCTTTTGGTTTTTACATCGCCGTTTTCATCGCTCTCCTCACCTACCACATGTTTTCATTTTCTCATTCTTTTTCATTCTTTCAACATAGAAGAATTGTTAACATCTGACGTGACTAGAGACTGTTAATGCTTCTATCGCATCCCTTCCCTGTGGATACGACCCGTGAGCCAATGCTATAACGGAAGTATCGAGGGTATACTAAGCACATTCGAGCTTTTCATTTGATTTCATAAATACACATTTTGAGTGCTAGTTTTCACCCTGATCAAATTTTTGGCGCCGTTGCCGGGGAAGGGAATGGTTTTGATGTCACGTTTTTGTTAACATTATCTTCTCTGTTTTGGTGTGCAGGGCAATATTTACAGGTTCTTAACATTGCAGAACATAAGCTAGCTTTGCCTTTCCTGCTCTTAAAGCAGGGACCCAGATTCTGAAGAAAGAACTGCCGCGCAACGCGGCATGTGCGAGAAACCCGCGGCAATTTTGTGAACGTTGTAATTGTTGTTGTTCTGGGATGTGTGAATTGTAATAGCTAGTTGATTTGTGCTGCTATTTTTCTGCTTTGGTTTCCTACACTCCATAATAAATAAAAGAACTAAAATACGGTATTTGGACGCTTTTAAAACGGTTTAGACATTTGCATTTTGGCACGTGTCAATTCAATTCCAACATACTGTATTTTGTTCTGTTGTTGTGATTTGGATGGAGATGTACATATGGCATTGCATATAGCATAGGATAAACACGTGGGTGATTTATCGCTTTGTGTTATCTTCTTGTCTATATTGCACACTTGCACAAATTGAATTTAAGGGCAAACTCCAAACAAGATAAGGTGGGATTTCATACCCTTCCTTAGCCCAAAAATCATCTCCCCACTTACACAACCCAAGCCCTAATAAAATTGAATAGACGTTGGCCTATAGGGACATTTCATCTAGGTCTAGGTCAACCCTCCTCTTGGCTTGGTTTGATTTTTCTTTTCTTTTTGTTTGTTGATGATTTTCTTTTTTGTTTGTGATTTTTTGTGAAATGACATTCAACAATAATAATTCTTTCAATCCAAACATGAATCCATATTTCACACCAACTCCATATGATTCAGATAATTCCAACCCGGCGTTTTCTAATATGCACCAACCAAATACACCGGGTTGGCCTTATCCGAATCAATACAACCATACCCACATTCTTATGCCTATAATTTCCATAATAATTTCAACTCGTCACAGAGTCATTGGGGATTCACGTACCCCGAGTCAAATTTTCAACCTCCTTGTCCCCCATGTCCACCTTGTCCATCATATTCAACTTATCTACAATATTCATTCCCCGATTTAGCTTCTTATACTCCTTTTCTGAATCACCAATTGAAGAAAAATATGATTACAAAGGAGTATAGAAGCAAATCTACAAGAGGCCGAGCAACAAATTCAGAAAATGAGGGCCTCTCAAATTCCACAACATTTTCAAGATTCATACTCATTTCCACCAGTCCAAAATAGAAGACCATCAATTTTGGAAATGAGTATGCGTGAGTCCAAACAACAATCACAAAATCTGATGGACTCACAATTTCACCACCAATTCCAAAAACAACACTGCATCTCTTCAACAAAATAATGAACCAATCAGCCAGAAAAAGATGCTTGAAATCATGACTCAGGCTCAAAATGATCGTAACCGTGACATAGATTTGATGATCCAAACTCTTCATTCTCATCCTATTTCTAATGTCACCAACATTCTGTTCGAGCCAAAGAGTCATGTTGTTTTGGAAATCAAGATTCAATTTCTGCACATCCACCTGAACTTGTCACACCTCAAATCCTATTGACATTTTGGCAAGTTATCCTTTTCCTGAAATTGAACTTGAGCATGAATATGATCATGAAACTCAAATTAGTGATTCAATTCTACTTCCTGATTCAATTATGACTCCGGTGTTTTTCACCTGATTTCAATCCTTTTCCGAGTCTGTATTGGATCCAGTGCCTATTCATTGTGAAATGAATCACAATTTCTCATGATGATCATATTGAACTTGACCAATTTCATACTTTTGAAAGACCCATTGATAAATTGGCAAGTTCCCATTTTTGTGGAATTGAACTGAATGAGGAATGTGACTTTGATCCTCCAATTTGTGATCTTGTTCAAATTCCCGAATCACTATTGACTCCTGTTATGTTACCCAATTTGAGCAACATTTTAGAGTCAGTTTTGATTCCCATACCTGTCATTCATGAACTTGAATCACAAATCATAGAAAGTCACATTCCATCATGGGGAAATAATGGTGGATGAGGCTTCATTTTCTTGATTTGGACCCACTTCCTGAACCGATTTCAACTCCTGAACCTTTACTTGATTTAAGTCTTTTTTCTGAGTTGATATTAGTTCCTGTGCTTCTTGAGTCCAAATCAATCATTCCATCTTTTCATACTCCATTCTGGACAAGGGTGTTGATAAATTTGACTCCGAAATTATTTTGAAAATTTGGAAATTAGATGGGGTAAAATTTAATAAAAATTTAAATGCATACATCTTTTTAGTGGGTTGTATCATGGAGGTTTCTGGTGGGTTCCTTCGGACTCCACGCAATAATGATTGGGCCACCTTTCGTGGACCAATTAGACCGCCACCGGAACCACCACTTGAGGTAATTTTTTCCTTCCCTCTCTATTTTGTTTCATGCATACATATATCACGATGCATTGAGGACAATGCATGAAATAAGTGGGGGGAGGGTTTACTAACATAGGTTTTTTAGATTTTCTTTCTTTTACACTTCTTTTAGAAATAAAAAAAAAATAATAATAAAAAAAACTTTTTGAAATAAGAGACAAAGTTTTGACCTATTTTAAAGAAAATTAAGATGTATCTTAGAAATTAAGAAAGCCTTAATTATGACATCTTAAACCTAGTTGAAATAATAGATCTTGTTTGAAATTATAGGCTAAGTAAGAAAAATTGGTGAGATATTTTTATCTTGAATTTTTTGCCTTAGATAAGTATGCACTTCACACTTACACATTTTGGGATGGAGACAAAGACCAAAAATGCCATATAAATAAAAAAAAAAAAGAAAAAAAATATATATGTGAATAAAGCATTACTTATTAAGCTGGATAATTATGCCTCAAGAAGCATGATTATTCACGCCTAACGGTGGTAAAAAAAATAATATTCCCCTTTAGTTTCGTGGCCTTTTTCACTCGAGACCTTAAACCCGAGGGATGTTTTCTCATCTGGTGCCCTAAGACCGTCTGGTTTGGGAGTCATCGGTTATAGGCTCGTTACAAGGGTGAACTAGAAAGCCTAAACTAAGGGAGAATAAAAAAAAGGAAATATAAATATATATAAAAAATGGCTTTATGGTTAGAGTTGAAATCCCAGAAATCTTCACTGTCACGGTGTGCATACTATCTTGGTTTTATGAAAGATAAAATATTCAATCCAATTTTAATTCTTACCTTAATGAAGACAAGATCTTGCATAGAGACTAAGTTTAAGGGAGAATGATTATAGGTGGACTTTGACCTAAGATCACTTATATTTTTGCAAAAATAGTTCGAAAATTGTCTCTCTTTCAAAATGCGTTCAAAATACTAACATTTGTCTTCTTTCTTTATGGATTTTGTGGGTGTAATCCGCTGAAAACCCTCAGGAGACAACACTCCTCCTCTAGGGTAACCTAGAGGTTTAACGGCTTGTTGCACACGCTCAGTGCAATCGCGTCACCTGCGAAAGTGGGTAATAATTTGTAGTATAGTTTTTCTTTTCTTGTTTTGCTCGGGACGAGCAAAAGAATAAGTGTGGGGTGTGATTAGTCTACAAATTTTACATTATTATATCGCATTTCTCACAGTTTTTATGAATAAATAGTCGTCTAAATCGTGTTTTGGTCTTAATTGCAAGTAAATCCAAAGTCCAAGGGCAAAGATGGAATAAGAGGCTAATTCAGCTCAATTTATGCTAATTAATCCCGCAATTACTTGGAGGCCAAGCAAAGGATTTCTAGAACATGCATTGTACCTAGACTCCTGAGCTGTCAGACGAATATTCGGGCGAAAGTACTAGAAATAGGATATACCTGGAAGCAGCTAGAAGCCAGACAAACGCGTGGACGAAATCCAGAGACGTAGATCCCTAGAATTGCCGCGGAATCTCGGCAATCCTTAAGATTCCGCGCATTTTTGTGGAGCCACGCGTCGATTTTCGACGCGTTGCCCCGTCTCGTCTTCCAGAGCCTTCTTTTGCCTATAAATAGCCCTGCAGAGAGCCCAAACGCAAGTAGTCTTCGTTTTTAGGAGTAGGTGCAGATTTAGTGTAGTGTAGGTGAGAGTTCTCATTTTCTTGTATTTTCTTTTCTTTTTCTTAGATCATTGTAGTAGGGCTGAGTGATTCATAGAGAGAGAGATAGTGAGGGATTGATGTAATAGAGAGTGACACTCTATGTAAAGGTACCTCCTTCCTCTTCCATTGTAATCTCCTTCATCTTCTACATGATGTTTTGTTGCTAGTTTTTCTTCTCATGGCAATCTAACTACTAACCACTAACCTATCTAACACTTACTTGATAATCACATGAATCGGGTTGCCTCTACAAGGCCTTGTTCTTGCAAGAGCCATTGATGGCCAAAGATGATGGGTTCTAACTTGCTAACTTGCTAACCAAGCTAACTCTCTTTTACTTCATGCTCTTTTATTTCATGCATTCTTTTAATTGTTGGTGAGTTGATGCTTGTACTAGCTTGTTCTTGGCAATGTTGTGATTGTTATGAACATCGGTGAGCCATGCTTTGTACCGTCTCTTTGAAGGCAAGGATTGTGATGGCCAAGGATCAAAATGTGAGGCAACTATCTCGAAGAGGTTAGCATGGTTAGTGGAGTACTTAGTAGTTAGTAGCCATGAGTTTTCTTTTAGCTTTGTTTTAGAAATCGTTTTCCAAATTCTTTTCTCATTTTTCTATCGATGTTTTCATCGCCTTCTTAGTTTACCTTGTTCCATCTTCTTCACTTCTCTTTTGGTTTTTACATCGCCGTTTTCATCGCTCTCCTCACCTACCACATGCTTATTTTCATTTTCTCATTCTTTTTCATTCTTTCAACATAGAAGAATGTTAACATCTGACGTGACTAGAGACTGTTAATGCTTCTATCGCCTCCCTTCCCTGTGGATACGACCGTTGAGCCAATGCTATAACGGAAGTATCGAGGGTATACTAAGCACATTCGAGCTTTTCATTTGATTTCATAAATACACATTTTGAGTGCTAGTTTC